>VZTY01002186.1:0-17766 GCA_013400935.1 Turnix velox
ATGTCCTCCTTATGTTGAGGGTGATCTAGCTGATGGTAGGCTAAGTGTTTTTTCTTACCGACAGAGTTTAATTAATTTCCTTAAGAGTATATGTTTTGGTGCTGGGAAAGCCTCATGGGTCACCAAGCCCAAGCCATTCCTGTTGTCATTTAATTCCATTCAATAGTAATCCCAGTCTGTCTCTTAACTCATT
This sequence comes from Turnix velox, assembly GCA_013400935.1. Classification (NCBI taxonomy): domain Eukaryota; kingdom Metazoa; phylum Chordata; class Aves; order Charadriiformes; family Turnicidae; genus Turnix; species Turnix velox. Next base: position 194 of record VZTY01002186.1, read on the forward strand.
GGATTTCTTCTTACTGTGTTACTGAAATGCTGTTACAGAACTCCAGTCCAGTAATGAGGAGTCTAATTCTCATCTCACTGTGTATTTTTAGCCCTGTGGAGACACTTCTCCTTTAGCCCTTTGTTATCCTGTAGCTTTGCTTTTCCTCGTTCTTCTGGCTCTCTTCACTTGCAGGGAATTTCTGGATAGGGGAAGGCACAGCTTTTTCATTCTGTTCACTAAATATTTAGGGTAACATAGGTGGAACATCAGACCTTCTGTTGTGCAACTATTTCTGATTTTCACAACACCCACTCTTTTTCTTAGCATGGATAGAACCTGCTGTGCCTTGAACACCAGAAGATTTGTTCTGTAGGGGACACAGTTGGATGGAGTAACTCCAGGTAGAGAGCATAGTAAAGGGGCAGAATCACCTCTCTTGATTTGCTGACCACAGCTCTTCTGATGCTGAGGATACAGTTGACCTCCCAGGCTGTGAGGACATGCTGCTGGCTCATGTCCAGTAGTGGAGAAAATCTTTGTTTTTCTGGATTTTTCACTCTAGAGAAATGTGTTTATCCATTAGCAGGCTCATCTGAACATCTTCTCAGCTTTATTTTTGCAAAGAGACCCAGCATTAACCAAGCACATCCTTTTTTTTTTTAATCATTTTATTTTGTAAACCATCCAGAAGAAACTTTTAACATCAAATATGGTGAAAACCATGAATGTAAATAGCCATATCCTCCTAGCAGCAGGGTTTTGTTTTTTATTTTTAAATAAACTGGAGCAGTGATGCTGGTCTTGTTTTACATCTAATTCTGACTTGGCTTCAGTCTTGGCTTCCCTTAATTCTGCAGGACAACTTAGATTGGTGTTTGTTCTTTTCCTGAGCTCAACAGTTGCTGTTTTCTACCCAAGAAACAGCACTTGTTGCAAGACTATATGAGGTTCTTTGGGGTCTCTCTCAATATTAAATATATAAAAGAGACCAAGCCATAACAATCAAACTAAAATACACACAGCATTGTAGAAATCATATATAATTCCACCTGTAAAACTTTCCTATTATCTGAAGAAATAATATATAATTCCACCTGTAAAACTTTCCTATTAGCTGAATCTCTTCTTTTTTTCTGTGTCTCATACTCATCCCAGAAAAGGGGACAGAGTAGTCCAGATGTGGCCTCAATTCATATGTTTTTTAATGCACCCCAGGATAACATTGACATTCTTGGCCACTAGGACACATTGTTCATGGAATTCAAACATTTAAAGGATGTGTTTCATAAATAGCTCAGTGTCTTCTTATATCAGAGCTTACACCATGGCTGAAGAAGCTCTATAACCCAAAATCCCAGGAGATGGAAGATTGAAAAGCATAGAGAAGGATGAATGTAAGATGGAAGTTAAGCATGAGCAATCTGGAATGTATTTTATCAAAAATTGCTTTTTAAATGCTCCTTTCTCTTGCTACAGAAACATTACTGAGAAGAAAAAAAAAAAACAAGCTAGTGTACTACATTTCATTTTGAATTTATCACTCTATTATTTTAACGTATTTACTCAGGGTTATCAACTCATTAAGCACCAAATTGCTCACTCTTAATAAGTCCCTGATGGTGGAAACGAGCTGCCTACAACTGTACAGTGAAATAGCAACAATGGCATGGCAGAGGGCTGTAATAAAAATTAAGTAAATGCTATTGAATATTTGCTGTGTGGATACCAGCCTAGGCTTGAGAAGTGTTTTTATTAATGTGCTTGAGTTGCTACATTGGCTGTAAGGCTCTTATATGGCTGGTTTTGTTTTCAGGAAAGGAATTTAATTTGATTTTTGGCTTTTCAAAGGGGTTAAGGGGGCAGATAATATGCATATGCAAATTCTTAATCTGTTTGCTTGTTAAATCCCAGGAAGTCAGTGGAAGCTGGGAAAGTAACACCCCAGAATCTGTTCTCTAAAGTCCTTTCTCTTCTCTACAGCCTTTTATGATAGTTCTGAATTAAATGAGAAGGCTAAATTATGCCAGGAGTCTAACTAGAACACAGTAAAACTTTATTGCTAGCCCTGATAGCTTATCATTGCCAGCTCTGTCAAATCAATTTAACAAATAGAAGGAGGAACTAGTTAAAACTATTGTGTGATAAAGTGCACAAAAATCTCTATGGCTTGTCAGTTCTAAATACTGAGTTCTAATTGCTGAATTAATAAAGAATTATCATGATAAAAACATCCCTACCTAAATAGACACTAATGGCTTACACTAACACCTTCTGTCCTGCCAACTTGCTCCTACAGTTTTCTTGTCATTGCCTTTTTAATTACTCTTTATAGGAAAAAAGGGACAATGGGTGGAAGGTGGAACACAGGAGGTTCCACATAAATAGAAGAGAAAAATTTTTCATGGTGAGGGTGGCAAAACAGTGGCACAGGATGCCACTGAGTTTGTGGTGTCTCCTTCTCTGGAGACATTCAAATCCTGCCTGGACACCTTCCTGTGTGACCTGATCTAGGTGTTCCTCTGGATTGGACTAGATGATCTTTTGAGGTCTCTTGATATTCTGTGATTCTTTTTCCAAGCAACATAATCTGTAAATTCCACTAATTTTCGTGGGTCTCCATAAAATGTCCTCTTCTCTCTTGATGGCAATTCCATGCTGCAGTTAGGTTGGATTTGTTCAACTTCTTTTTGCTTCCTTCCAAGATGACAAGAGTGGTGAAACACTGGAAGAGGTTGCCCAGAGAGGTTGTGGATGTCCCCTCTCTGGAGGTGTTTAAGTCCAGGCTGGACAAGGCACTGAGCAGCCTGATCTAGTGGAAGGTGTCCCTGCCTATGTTGGAACTAGATGATCTTTAAGGTCCCTTCCAACCCAAACTATTCTATGATTTCTTTGTGGTTGACATTCATCTGTGGATCAAAGAGCTGGATGATAGGCTCTCCTGACCAGGCAGGTTGTATCTGTGGCGGTGTGACAATGACATGGTCCCTTTCTCAGCTGCCCAATCTGTCCTCCAACCTGTTTTACATTGCCCAGGCATAAAGGTACAATCATAGAATCATAGAATAATTTGGGTTGGAAGGGATCTTCAAGATCATAGAGTTCCAGTACCTCCCACTAGATCAGGCTGCTCAGTGCCTTGTCCAGCCTGGGCAATTTCTCCTGAGGTTGGACAATTTAAGAGAGGTGAAAGCTGGAGGAAGCTCGTTAAATGTTTCACTTGGCTTTTCTCATCTTCAGTCTGGTGGCAGTTCTCATCTCATTGGCATGAAGGTGCCCATTTGGCTTCAGTAATTTCCTTGATCCTTTAATAGTGGTGTAACTGCTTGGGGGAGACTCCTAAAAGCAGCAAACTCATGGCTTAACCAGCAGGAAAAAGTGAGTGAGACAAAACTGAGCAGCATCAAAATCTGAATGCAAAGCAGAAGAGACTCTGGGTCTTAGCACAGAATATCCTCTGTTCAATATCCATCCTACCTACAGCTAATTTGATGCCTTATTTTATGAATGCCTCATCCTTGTGCTCAAAACCAAAGCATGAACTGCAAGTCCAGCTTCTTCATTATTCTTCTTAGCTCTCATTATATGCCATTCTTGTATTCAAATTTCCTAGATCCTGGCCATGAAAGCTTCATCTGTGTCTGTATGTCTAGCAGAGATATTATTGCCTTATAAACAAGGATAAACTCTGCTCAGAAAGCTCTGTCAACAGAAAAAAGAATGCTCATCTTGCAAGCTGATATGTTTTGGGTTTTTTTCCCTTTCTTTCAAAGCCAGCCATTCTTGTCTCACTGTTTCAGTTGAAGATGGAGAGTGTTGCTGTGTGATCTAGGTGTTTGTTTGCAAGAAGTAACTATTGTTTGGGGAATTTTCTTCCTTGTATTCACCAAATAAGTGCAAGTCATCATTCTGCAACCTGTCTCTCTTTACTTCCTTCTCAAAAGGGCTCTTTTGACCCCCACAGATTGTCAGCTGCTGATGTGTAACACTCACTTTGTATAGAATGAATTATTGGGCTAATGTAAAATGAGTTTCCTGGCACATCATCAGTATAAAAATCTTAAAGGAAGAAAGGAGAAGATGTGGCCTTTTTTTTTTTTTAGGTTGTCTTCTTAGGATATTGATTGTTTTGCAGCATTAGCATCCTCCACATAGGGGAAGGTCAATACCATTATAACTCCCACTGCTTCTCTCCCCCTCTGTCAAACAAAATTGAATCCAGCATATTATTGAAATAAGAGCATGTGCATGCAATTATTTTTTTTCACTTTTCAAGTTACATTGAACAATGGACACTTGGCATATCAGCCATCAAAGAGGAAAATTAACTGTGCTAATAGCAGTTCAGATTCAATGCTGATTTAATTCTGACTCCAGGAGTTAATCATCTCCTGGGTGATGGATGGTTATTTAATGAGAAGGCTTCATGGCTTCTAGAAAACCAGGCTACAAGCTAACAAATCAAATCTGGTGCCATCACCTCCTCACTCAATGGCTGTGTTGGTACCACAGAATGGTCTCATTACTCAAAACAGCCAGGAAGTGGGGAAATGCAGCAGGATTCAAACTCTCCCAGCAGCTGGCTGTGGGAATGTGTAGTTCTCAACTCCAACACAAGTAATTCATATGGTAATTAGGCGAGATAATAGCAGAAAACAAACATTTCCCAGGAATAATTACTAATTTTGCTGTTTTTCCATGTTCGTAGACCTCTATTAAATACCAGTGAGGTTTTTAGAGGCAATATTAATTGACATTTGGAAGGTTTTTGGGGTTTGGCTTGGTTGATTTTTTTTTAGATTTTTGGGTGTTTTAGGATTTTTTTTTTTTTTNTTATATTTTTAGATTTTTTATTTTTAAAGTTTTTTAATATTTCTTATTTTTTAAGATTTTTGTTTTTAAAGATTTTTTTTTTAGATTTTTCATTTTCTTAGATTTTTTTATTTTTACTTAGTGTTTTAACTGAATTTAGTGCTGTGAAAGGTTTTGTGTTGATCTCTGTTAATCTGATTTGCAGTTACATCACAAACATCTGTGGAAAACTTTCTGCATCCACTACTTTTGCCTCTTATTGGGTAACTCCTTGTGTTCTATGAAACTGTCAGTGTCTAGGAAATGGAGTTTTCTTTGGTGAAAATGCCAAAAGCAAGGGAAAAGTGATCACTGCTCACTTCACCCATTTTAAAAGATGAAGATTTTCTTCCCACTAGCAATTGAACTAAATTTCATCTCCTGGTTTCATGCAGTCAACTGAACATCTAATAGATAGATAGTGGTGGATGTCAGCCCCTTTTTATATAAATCACATTGGAACTGGTAAGCCAGAGGCTAGAGGTTTCACTGCTTTCCCTAGGGGCATCTAATATTTTGTTTTCTTCAGCAGTTTAGCTCCAATAATTTTTTTTTTTGATGGAGGACCTTGTAGGAATAAATCTGCTTCACTCTGCAAAAGATGCTCTACAGATTTATTTTGTATAGTTCTGTATTGCTTAGTTAAAAGGATATCAGAGGTACTTTACTAAGGAAGCAAAATATGTGTTACATTATGATGTTATTTTTCAGCACCTGAAGAACATTCATTAGGAAAGGCCATCAGGGTGTTGATAAATGGCTTGCATTAGTGGTTGTGCATCCAAGTTTTCCCTCTGGGAGATCCAGTCTTCATTCCTTCCTGTTCAGGGGAACAAAGAAAGTGGTCACATTGAGGTTAAAATTTCACAGCTGCTGTTTTTTGCACTGTATTTTATGATGATTCAGGTCTGGGGTGTAACATTCAGCTCTAATCTGATACCTCTGTGATGCCAAAGGAATGTTTCAGTGTTTCTCTCTTTTCTGGGAGGTTCAGTGAAGGGATTCCCATGTTATTTTAGTGTGCAAGGCAGAAGAGGAAAAACCCTTGACATCTCTCTCTTTTATAGGAGTGTTTTATTCTCCTGTAATATTTTTCTAGCCATAGAACAATATACCAGGAAGTAAATAATTTAGGAAAGTTTGGTTTATGAGCATGGCTGGGCAATCTTGGAGTTGACAGTTTAGGATGATGATCTAGTGGGAGGTGTCCCTGCCTATGGCAGGGGGGTTGGAACTAGATGATCTTTAAGGTCTCTTCCAACCCAAACCATTCTATGATTCTTCTATTGAATTGGTAGATTTGCTATTCTTCTGGTGAGTTTTTTTTTATTTCCCTTTGCCTCCCAGATGACCTCTCCTTCCTGATGACAAGCTGTCAGGTTTTCTCTTGGCCTTTTAGTTTTTAGTTTTTTAGCTGAGATAGTGATGGGGTTGGAAGTCTATGATCTTTAAGGTCTTTTCCAACCCAAACTATTCTATGATTCCTATGTCCAGGTACTTTCCTATACTGGCTCTATGAGTTGTTTTCCCTCTGTGCTGCACTCCCAGGGCTTTCTAAAACAAGCTGAGAAATCTCTGCTCTATGGTAAAAAACAACTATAGGCAAACCAAGCACAGGAAAACTGATAGTTTTACCTTTACTGATGCACAGCAACAGAAGGAATAGGGAGAAGAGGAAAAGAGAATCATAGAATCATAGAATAGTTCTGTTGGAAGACCTTCAAGATCATCAAGTTCCAAGAGGAAAGTGTCCAGTTAGGAAAGAGTAATAAAAGTGCTCTTTGAATGCCTAAAGTAGGATTAGAGAGTTGAAAAAAAAAATTAATAAAGACAGGTGCATCTAATGGTGCTGCAGAAGAAATTTGTATTAGAATCATAGAATAGTGCGGGTTGGAAGGGACCTTAAAGATCATTGAGTTCCAACCCCCCTGCCATAGGCAAGGACACCTCCCACTAGATCAGGTTGCTCAGTGCCTTGTCCAGCCTGTCTATAGAGATAGATTAATTTCTGTTACAAATAGCAAGAAACTCTTCCTGACTTTTTCTTCCATGTCATAATCAAGGCATCACCATCTCAGCTAAAAAACTGTCCTGGCACTGCTCTTCTTAAGGCTGCCACCGCAAAGCAAGGGCACAATTCAGATTGAACTGAAGTCAGTAGGAAATATCCAGCTGGCTTCAGAGAACTGAGGACATGCCAATCTATGAGACATCAGTGATGTGAGTTTGGGCAGCATTATCAGACCCTGTGGTGTCTTCGAATTCAACATCCTGGCTGCATGGGTGTGGAAGAAGCTGTGTCCTGAAGGATGCTTCAGGGAGCAGCAGGCTTGGTTCCTTGCTTCCATGTTGTTGGGAGAGGAGAAATCACTTCTGAACATCAGTGGACCTATTTTGTCAGGGCTGGTTTTGGTGTATTTGTCTCTGCAGCCATGAGCTGCAGTTCTGTGGCAGGTGGGGGAAGGGTACCATGTGTGCTCCATCTTTAATGCTGGCAGGCTTGAAAGAGGAGAAGGAAGCCAGAGATTACATCAAACCATGGAACAAGAGGTGTGCAGAAGAAACGTGCTCTGCAGTTCTTGCTGGCAGGTCATGCCAAAATGATGGAAGAATTGCCTGATGTGGGTATTAAAAAATGCCTTGAACTCTTAAGCTTGAAGCTTTGTAGCAGTTGTATGCTGGAAAAGTAGTTAACAAGACTTTCTTTGTTCCAGCCTTGGAAAGTCTCCAAGAGCCACTCAAGAGAGAAATTAGCAAATGTCTTTTTTGTTACCTGAAGCGAAATTGTCTCGCTGAAACGCAGAGACGTTCTCTCTCCATCATCTCCACCTAATCAAAAACCAAAGTGGTCGTGGGGGGGGGGAGGAATGAAAAGAGTGGGAGTGCAGAGAAGAAAGGCAGAGGTAAATTAAGACTAATTGAAGGGGGAGGAGGAGGAGAAGTGGTTTGAAAATTATCTGAAGGTTTTTTTTCGAAGCAGTGAGTTCTATGGCTCCGCAAACATCAGGCAAATCTTCATCCTGTTAATCTTTTTCCCATGAGAAAAAGTGGCTGCTGGAAGACTTGCATGCTACTAGAATGCTTTGAAAAGCTAAACAGGAGTCTTCACTCAGAAATGATTTTGTCATATTGCATTGGAGTTGGAACTAGATGGTCTTTGAGATCCCTTCCAACCCAAACTATAATGTGATTGATCTGTCATCTTAGAAATAAGGTATTTATTCATCAAGAGGTGGAGTTTTCATTTTTAGGATTTCTTTCAGTGACCTGGTGTAGTATATTTGTGTATGGTAGTATATTTGTTCTACTCTTTTTTAACTTGAGGAATCCACTGAGTGCTCAAGCCTTCCTGAGCTGACACATCTTTGCCACTGCTTTGCAGGATGCTCTTCAGGTCATCTGTCACAGTTGGCTGCTCTGTGATCTTCTTTTTCCTCACCTGTACCTCTGAATTTAGCTCTTGAGAGATACAGTGTGAGAAATAAAGTTATTTGAAGCTGTCACATACCAAGCTGCAAAAAAAAAAAGCAATGAATAGGGGTAATGATATGACTTGACCTATTAGAATAATGGGCTACCTGTGTCTCCTGATGAGATTCTGTTGTGACCCCCAAGTGCAGGGCTGGTCCTCACTACCACAGCCTTTTTATCAGTGGCAGCAGTAAATTAAGAGTGAAGATCAACATTGAGGCTCTGGTTCTGTCTGATGTTTCTGAACCTTCCTGGCTCTCCCATAAAGCAGTCATGTTGAAGGCTAATTAAAAGTGGGCGAGCATATTTCATCCTTCCATTGTTTCTTGTCAGCCTGTCTGCTAAAAAATCATGGGTTACACGAGCTTATCAAGCAGAAGGCCAAAGGCAGACAGAGACATCAGTAGATTATGCATGAATTAATGACAGGCAGGGAGAAAGGAAAGGTTAAGGAGGGGACATTATAATGCTTCAGCTCTACTTGGTGGAATTACTGCAGAGCAACCTTTCTAAGAAGAGATGACACAGAAGCACAACTGTTTGATGTGCTGGTGAACAAGGAGTTGGTAATTAAACACAAGATTTAGGAATTGGAAATTTAGGTTCAGCTTTGAACCTGTTGCCTCCAAAGGTCTTAATTATTTTTCCCTGTGCTGCAGTTCACAGTCCTGATACCTCACTGAAAATACAATTAAAGGGCTCATGTCATGAATATTCAGAGGGCTTTGAGATGACTGGAAGAAGATGATCTGTAAATACAAGTAATTGCTGACACTGGTCACTAAATGTTCATTTAATTATTAAAACACAAAATGAACACAAATTCCCCTAAAAGAGCATGTTCTTAAAAATTAAAGACTGAAGCCACAAGTTCTGTTCTTTTAAATCTTAGTGTATAAAAACAGGAAAGCTCAGAGAATTTGGGAACCACCTGCTGTCAGGGGAAAGTTGAATAATTTTTTTTAATTTCTGTGATCCTTAGAAAGCATGCTCAAGGAAGTATTAAGCAAGATTTAGGAACTGGAAATTTGGGTTCAGCTTTGAACCTGTTGCCTCCAAAGGTCTTAATTATTTTTTCCCTGGGCTGCAGTTCACAGTCCTGATACCTCATTGAAAATACAATTAAAGGGCTCGTGTCATGAATATTCAGGGTGCTTTGAGATGACTGGAAGAAGGTGATCTGTAAATACAAGTAATTGCTGCACTTCTTTTAAACCCTGGTCACTAAATGTTCATTTAATTATTAAAACACAAAATGAACACAAATTCCCCTAAAAGAGCATGTTCTTAAAAATTAAAGACTGAAGCCACAAGTTCTGTTCTTTTAAATCTTAGTGTATAAAAACAGGAAAGCTCAGAGAATTTGGGAACCACCTGCTGTCAGGGGAAAGTTGAATAATTTTTTTTAATTTCTGTGATCCTTAGAAAGCATGCTCAAGGAAGTATTAAGCAAGATTTAGGAACTGGAAATTTGGGTTCAGCTTTGAACCTGTTGCCTCCAAAGGTCTTAATTATTTTTTCCCTGGGCTGCAGTTCACAGTCCTGATACCTCATTGAAAATACAATTAAAGGGCTCGTGTCATGAATATTCAGGGTGCTTTGAGATGACTGGAAGAAGGTGATCTGTAAATACAAGTAATTGCTGCACTTCTTTTAAACCCTGGTCACTAAATGTTCATTTAATTATTAAAACACAAAATGAACACAAATTCCCCTAAAAGAGCATGTTCTTAAAAATTAAAGACTGAAGCCACAAGTTCTGTTCTTTTAAATCTTAGTGTATAAAAACAGGAAAGCTCAGAGAATTTGGGAACCACCTGCTGTCAGGGGGAAGTTTAATATTTCTTTTTAATTCTGTGAGCCTTACAAAGCATACTGAAGGAAGTATTAAAGAAAAACAGGATCCAGAGAGTAAATTACATGTAAAGCGAGCTCTGTGGTCTCACTGGGCTTCATCTTTATTTTTTCCATTTCAGGTGATCACAGTACCAGTAACAGTCCTAACAGTACCAGTATCAGACCTGACTTCTGTTTTTTGAAGTCACTGTCACCATTCCTGTGGTAGGAATAATAGGAAGCACCAGTTAAGGATGAAAAAGTCTGTGGTGATTAATATGTTTCTTATTTCCAGTTCCTGATTGTAACTTGTGTTAGGTGATTGGTGACACTGGACTCTTTTTAGAGCCTGGCTGTGTGTAGTGCACATAGGAGACCTAAATGGCTAAGGCTGACAGCACAATGTATGCCACATGTTTAGAAAATGGTCACCACAAATGTCACCATTTTCTGGACAGTTTTCCTCCATGGGAATTCATATTTGCAAAGTCTGAGCAGACCATTAGACAAGAAGACAAGCTAAAAATGTAGAAATCTGTTAGAAACTGGCATTCCTAAGGGATTTCTGGGTGTGGTTTTCTTGCACCTTCCTAGAACAGAGAGGTCTAGAAGCAATGGAACAGAAAGTGAAGTTCCCATGATGAATTGGTATGACCAGTAGTGTCCCCTCTGAGGATAAATTTTTCCTAATGCTTGCATGTGCCTTTTCTGGGAGTAAGATAAACTACAGGATCGCAGAAGGTTGGAAGGGACCTTCCAAGGCCATCTAGTTCAACCCTCTGCTTTGAACAGGGAAATCCTGCACTAAATCAGGTTGCTCAGAGCCTCAGCAAGCCTGGCCTTGGATGTCTCCAGGAATGGGACCTCCACCACCTCTCTGGGCACCACATTCCAGTGCCTCACCACCCTATTGGGTAGTAATGTGCATTCAACACTGTCCCTTTATAGGGGTGCCATAAGTATTTATTTTTTTATTAAGAATTTTTCCAAGGAAAGCTCTGATTTTTTTTTCTGGAGGCAATATATGAATGGCTGTTTATATACACTTCTGCATCTACCCTTCCATGCTTCACTGTCATAGAATCATAGAATAGTTTGGGTTGGAAGGGACCTTAAAGATCATCAAGATCCAACCCCCCTGCCATAGGCAGGGACACCTCCCACTACATCAGGCTGCTCAGTGCCTAGTCCAGCCTGGTCTTAAACACCTCTAGGGATTGAGGGGGCATCCACAACCTCTCTGGGCAACCTCTTCCAGTGTCTCACCACCCTCACTGTCCCTTGGCTCTTAAAGAAATTGCCAATTAGCTCTGCCATAACTAGCTTTTATGGCATTCTAAGGTGCCTTATTAATTGCCTGATAATCTGCTAGAACCATTTATCAGCATCACCAAACAAATATTCTTCAAAACTTCCAAAACTTCACCTTTCAGAGTTGCTCCTATTTCTTTCAGATGGAAAAAAAAAAAAAAAAAAAAAAAAAAAAAACCAAAAATTTTGTGAACCCTTTTTNAAAAAAAAAACCCAAACTATTAGTGAAGCCTTTTGAAATAAATTTTTCACTCCAACACAAGCCACAGAGAGAAAAAGCACATAGAGAGAATCCGGCTGTGGCAGGGCTGCTGCTCATTTATTTATTAGCATAAACAGAAAGAGCAGTAAATGCTGAGAGGTTTGGAGCACTGAATATCCACAGATAGTCTTCCACAGATGTGTTTCTCAGCACAGGCATCTTGCCTTCACTAGAGACCTCTATCCTTTCTAGTTATGTCATCCACGTAGGTCCAAAACTGCTACAAACATCCTGGAAAAAATCTTAAGCACGTGTGGGGTTTTTTCATTTTCCCCCTGTTGTTTTCTAGAAGTTGCCTGTGGTGTTTTTGTCCCTTTCTTGCAATGAAAATAACTCATTGAGAGGGAATTTTAAAAAATTATTCTATTTGTATATTGTTGACTTAAAATTTAAACAACTTAAGTGAAAAATTCTCTGCTTTTATGATGCTTATGATGCTTTTATGATGCTTACTTTTCCAAAGCCTTTTAATAGAAAGATTCCTGATGTTTTTCAGGAAATCTGGTGTTATGTCAAGACTTTTTGTTTTAAATTTTATTTTCCTTATGTATATTTTAATGACCTTATGTTGCTCCTTTTGGTGGTTTCATTATTCAGATACTGTATGTTTATTGATGGAGTGCCTGGGTCAGGACATCAGGTTTAGTTTGACTCAATTATGGTGATGTAGAAAGGGTATAAAATTTTCAACTAGAAGCTGCAAATATATGTGTTTTCTTTTCTTTGATAGTTCTCTCAACTCCATAGGATGCATTTCACACATTTTATAATGCCCAGAATCCCTTTCCTTGGGAAATTTGCTGGGAATAATGTTGTGAAACTTTGTTCTTTTCCCATCTTGGAACGGGGTAGCATTAGAACATTTGTGAATTAGATTGTCAGTAAATAATGATACTTTGTCATATCTGTGATAAGGACTAAAAGAGAGATGCATCTGGTGAAATTCTGTGGATCCCCCCACCTGTCACAACTGTTGGTTTGGTTTGACTTAATTATGGTGATATATAAAAGGTATAAAATTTTGAACTAGAAGCTGCAAATAAACTCCATGTTCAACTATATCTTCTGATGCATTCTCACATATTTTATGATGCCCAGAATCCCTTTCCTTGGGAAATTTGCTGGGAATAATCGGGTGAGACTTTGTCCTTTTCCATCTTGGAACAGGATGGCATTAGAGAACTTGTGGATTAGATTGTCAGTAAAAAGGCTGATGATACTTTGTCATACCTGGAGCTATTTGGTGCTAAGAACTAAAAGAGAGATGTATCTGGTGAATTCTGTGGATCCCACCGACTGACACAACTGTTGGTTTGGTTTGACTTAATTATGGTGATGTGGAAAGGATATAAAATTTTGAACTAGAAGCTGCAAAGAAATGTTTTCTTTTCTTTGATAGTTCTCTCAACTCCATAGGATGAATTCTCACACATTTTATGATGCCCGGAATCCTTTTCCTTTGGAAATTTGGTGGGAATAATGGGGTGAAACTTTGTTCTTTTCCATCTTGGAACAGGATAGCATTAGAACAAATTAGAACATTTGTGAATTAGATACTTGGTCATACCTGGAGCTATTTTGTGATAAGAACTAAAAGAGAGATGTATCTGGTGAATTCTGTGGATCCCACCACCTGACACAACTGTTTTTTTTCTCCAGTCTCTCTTCTGGTTAGCTGCACTAACAAATAATTATCATTCTCATCACATATTGCATTTCTAGTGATGGTCAATATTGAATTATGGGTGATGCTGGCCCAATTTTCAAGAGTCTAATTGCTTCTCCTGTACCCAGTGAAACGTTACATTAAATAGCAAGAGGGACAAAGTTGCATTTGGTTTCTGTAATACATTGGTGGGAATTCATTACCAAAGTCTCCTAGGACTTAGTCATGTGATTCTATCTACATGTGGCATCTGAATAATTTTGTCCAGAGAAAAATCCTAATCAGAACTATCCAGTGCAGGAGGAGAAACTGATGGAATATCAGTTTCTTCTATGGCCAAAGGAAAATTAATATAGAAAATTAATATTATATAGACTGTATCTAAAATAATAAGGCACTGCTTGTCAGTCAGGGTCCTAGAAGTGAGAAGCACCCCATCACCACCATGGTGTAAGGACATGGAGAGGTGATAATTGGCTTAGAAATAGGCTGTGGACTAAATTGGCAGATACTGACTTAGGCAAAAGAAGATAAAACTGAGCTCTTACACTTGGTTTTTTTCGTTATTAATGTCAGGAATGATGGTAAGATCTCATCTCAAGAGCTAACCAACACTGAAATTGGTGAGTAATGTATTTTTTCTTTAGTCACCAATATGCTGCAGGGATTTAAGTGCATGATCTTAGAATGGGTTGAAAGGGACCCTTTGAGGTCATCTAATCCAACCTCTCTGCAGTGAGCAAGCAGGGAAATTAAAGAGCTGCAAAGAGAGAGGGAGATGTTTATGACAGACCCGTAATGAGATTATTTTTCTGGTTCTAGAGGAAAGCTAAACAAATAAGCAGTGGGTAATGGTATTTCCAAGGATTTTACACACTCCATCCTGTTAAGGGGTTAAAGAGAGATACTTTTAGAACTCCTCCCTTACCAGTTATTTATCTCACGTTGTGTCCTTTGCCTTGAGTATTAGGATTTTGCAAATCAAAAGGACAGGAGATTTAATGATGAATGAAACAAGGAGTAAGTAGAACTGAGTGAATGACTGTTGTGCCATCAATGCCAAATCTTCAGTATTTTGAAGAGAACTAGCCCTAGGATTGAGCCCTGAGGAGCACTGCTGGTGACCAGTTGCCAGCCAGATTTAACTCCCTTCCTTTGAGCCCTTCTCTGTAGCCACTTCTTCACCCAGTGCACCATGAAAAACAGTACTTGAAGGTGATGTAATCTTAAAGTGTGGTGGATGAGAAAATGAACAGTCATAGGAACTTAACATGATAAAAAATTAGGTGGCTTCAGGATGAGTACAGAGGGCAAAAAGCAGGAATTAAATGTTTAACAGGTTCAGAATAGTGCAACCACTCATAAGAAATACAGAACAGAATAGTTGGTGGCAATGACTCCAATTGTTTGCACATTGGAGGCATATCTTAGCTTTGTGACTTTTCTTGATGACAAAGACTATTGGAAAAATTTTCTTTTATTTTTTTCCCTGAAGTTTAAATACCTAAGTCATTCAGAATTGCTTCAAGAAATCCTTTCTGCTCTCTTCAAGCCCTGCCACAACTCAGAGGGTTGGAAGGGACCTTTAAGGAAGACTTCTTTCTGTTTCTTCCAGTCCTGTAAGTGCTAGGAAAGGATGCAGAAAAAAATTCTTCAGTGATAGTGAAAAAAATTTGGGGAGGGAGGATGAAGACCTCCATCCCAGACATTATTAACATCCAGTCTAGAAACCTCTTGCCCTGAGCTCTGCAAGGAGGCTAAACATTAAGTACAAGTTGGCCAGAAGGATGAACTGAGGTCAGGTTGAAAAACTGAGCAGAAGCATAGATTTGAATCACTATAAATAATGCAAAAAAAAACCTGAGGCAGAATCTGATCCAAGAAGAGAGTGTACTGAAGGCTTTACCTTTCCACCAATACATAGTTCTTCTCTTTCCTTTAATATTGCAGCACTGATGCTTTAAAGGGCATCCATTTTATACAGTATATACAATAATTGATCTTTCTGTTATCCAAGTTATTAATTTAAAATATTTATGAATTATTATTAGATTAAATATTGCTTGTTTAGAGCAGCTGATTAGGTGCTGGGTTATTATAATGCCATTAATGAACTAATCATAAAACAAATGTTAATGTGCTGAATACTGAACAGGGAAATTTTACTGTTACAGTCACTTCAAATAGTTTACTAGGTGATTAGAAGAAAAGAATTTATATAAAATTGACTGAAAGGTTCTCCTAACACACAAATATGTGTGTTAGAATAAAGTTAAGGGGGTTGTGAGGTAACTATGTGTCCAGTCGATGCTTGTCAATCTCTTATCAGTTGAATACCTCATGTCAGATTCATCTACATCTGTGCTGTTTGAAATGTGCTATTGCCTGTTCCAAGAGCAAGGTTGTCATCATTCAGAAAGCTCCGTTTCCTTAGAACCCATTAATTTGTAGTGGACTTCCCTGAGGAATATGAAAAGTGAAGAAAAATTGAATTGCATGGAAAAAATGAAGGAAATTTACCCCTCAGGAGCAAGGTCAAGGGTACAAGCACAGCACCATGCTATTAGTTTCATTACAGAGGGGATTTCATGTCCTTTCTACATCTCGTGTTCTAGCTTCAAACCATTTCCCATCATCCTATGACTCCATGCCCAGTCAAACAGGCCCCCCCAACTTTCCTGTAGCCCCTTCAGGCACTGGGAGGTCACTTTGAGGCCTCCCCACCGACTTTCTGGTTACTCCAGGTGAGGGAATGACCTTCCTTCCCTTCTTTTTGGTTACTCAGTCTTTTATTCCAAGAACAAGAAGGTCATTGAGGGCAAGGTGAATTTACTATGGCAAGAGAATCAGCTGTGTGCATATAGCTGTTGTGGAGCTTCATGAGGATTGTCTTTGAGGCAGGAATGTGTAGTAAGTAAGTAATAAGTATTACTGTGAGTAATAATTAAGTAGTAGGTATTACCATGAGTAGTAAGTATTGCCATGAGTAATAAGTAATAAGTATTACCATGAGTAATAAGTACGTTATAAGTATTACCATGAGTAATAAGTATTGCCATGAGTAATAAGTTATAACTATTACCATGAGTAGTAAGTGATAAGTATTGCCATGAGTAATAAGTACTAAGTATTGCCATGAATAATAAGTAAGTGATAAGTATTACCATAAGTAATAATAAGTATTGCCAGGAGTAATAAGTTATAAGTATTACCATGAGTTATAAGTTATAAGTATTGCAATGAGTAATAAGTATTAAGTATTGCCATGAGTAATAAGTGATAAGTATTGCCATGAGTAATAAGTAAGTGATAAGTATTGCCATGAGTAATAAGTATTGCCATGAGTAATAAGTAAGTGATAAGTATTGCCATGAGTAATAAGTATTACCATGAGTAATAAGTAAGTAGTAAGTATTACTATGAGTGTAGGAATGATGATGAGTGAAACTTTGATAGAATCAATGATGAAATTCAGCAGTTCACAAGGAAATATTTTAAGCTCAGTCATCATCCCTCAGCTCTCACACAAAGACCCACCAAAGAGGCAATGGAACACTTTAAAAATACGACTCCAAGTGCTCAGAAAGAGGCAGCTTCTCATTTCCCCTTCAGCAGCAGCAATGTTTATATGCAGAGATAAAGCCATCATGTCACATAAGCAGAGGACATCCGTAGAAATGCCCTTCAGCAGCATCTCATCACAAGCAGCAGAGGTTTAGCTGCATTTCCCAGCTGATATATGAATATCTGTGCTTCCAAGTGCATAAAGCATGAAGCAGAGGCTGTTCCCTCTGCTCTGCCAGCTCACCTTGCCTTCTAAGTTTTTAAGTTTATGAGGAGGGGCTTCTCCTGATAAACAGTTAAAAAAATTAAGTCTTCTAAAGTGCTTGTGTGTATATTACATGATTTTAAACTGCTGAAAAATTTTTAGAAATTTTTCTTTGTGATCTAGATACTTATTTTTTAAATGTGTTGCTATTGTTAGTGATTCAGGACTCAGAATGTGCTTTGAGAAAGGTTCCTTGTTAAGTAGATAGGTGAAAGTCCAGATTTCAAATGAATTCCGTGATGACTTTTTGGGTTTTTATATTTTGTGTGGGTTTTTTGGTTGCTTGGGTGGGTTTGGGGATTTTTTTGGAGTTGGTTTTTTTTTTTTTTTTGGTTGGCTGTTTTCGTTGGGGTTTTGTTTTTTGTTGG
>VZTY01002186.1:17968-30297 GCA_013400935.1 Turnix velox
TTTTTTTGTGGGTTTTTGTTGGGGTTTTTTTGTGGGTTTTTTTTTTTTTTTCATTTTGGCCAAGTTCTTGTTGGATCAGTGATTAAATTGTTGCTGTTTACACCTCATAATATGGCTGAGGAGTTGGTAGTGTAGAAACAGAAGTGTCAGCTCGGCCATTTTCTCACTGTTCCCTTCTGCTCAGTCTGTGGTTTCCTTGCAGGAGTCTTTTTAAGCCACTAATCCATTTTATGAGAGTTAGTTTGGTTAGGAGTAGATAAATCAATCCATAAATCCACTTAGCCAGGGACATGTAAACTGCAGGATGTCAAAACATTCTCCAAGTGATTGAGTGAGTCAGGGTGTCTATTTGAACCCCTCCACATCACAGAGCACCCATTCTTCCCCCATAACTATGAAATAAATGCCAATTGATGCTGCAGAGCTTTCAAGGTGTATGATGTATTCCAGGGCTTATTGATTAATGGTGTGTTTTCCCAGTCCCTATTTATTAGCATTTGTCACGTCAATTTATGAAATATTCACTTAGTAAGAGAACCAAATCTATCTTTTGGAGAAGAATTTGCTGACCTTGTTGGTGAAGGTAAAAGCAAAGCACATGGTGATGCAGGCATTTTATTCCAGCTAGATTTAGGACCCCTTGTACTGGCTAAATGTTTTGAGGCAGGGAAGAGAAGTGAGGGTGAAGAAGCTCTTTCTGGATATCTCAAGAAGGTGGCCACACATCAAATAGGACAATGTTTCAATAAGATAAGAGGAATATGGGGATTTTTGTTTTCATTCAGACCCCAAATACTTTCCATGGAGAAGCTGCTGTCTATCTCCTGTCCTGTTCTTCTCCTCTTTGAAAGGTTTTCTCTGTTACAACACCCACTGGTGTGCAGTACAGGCTGGCACAGGGCAATCCAGCAGGTTCCCCTTGATGTGACTACTTTTGCTTCCATAAAAGTTTATCAGGTTTCTCAGAAGATGTGGCTTGGTCAAGATCAGATCACTAGCTCCACAAATAGTGTCATCTACAAGGCTCCCAGGTATGAAACACCTACATCTCTAGACAAAGAACATGGCTTAGATATAGGATGGACAATATTTCCACCTAAAATTTGACAGAAATGAAAAATACTAGGAAAAAAAACAGAGGTAACATAAGCTGGAAAAGGTTTTCTATTTGTTGTTGGGTTTTTGTTTTGTTTTGTTTTTCTGTTTTCACAGTTAAAGATTTAAAAAACCTACAGCAAGTAGTGGTTTAGATAATTGTAAGATCCAAGTGGACAGACCATGATTAGTAGCTGGAAGTGTATTGCAAAGATTTGAGGTAACAAAAGTCAGTTAGCTGTTATGTTCTCAAAGTTACTGTTGTAGAACACTTGGAAAATTCATGCAGTTAAAGAGAAGAAAAATCTACATGTTCTTTAAGCCACTTAGAAAGATAAACTGGCTTGTCAAGACAGGCATCCATAACCTCTGTGGGCAACCTCTTCCAGTGTTTCACTACCCTCACTGTAAAGAATTTCTTTCTTATGTCTAGCCTGAATCTTCCCTCTTCCAATTTACATCCTTTATTCCTAGTCCTTCCATCACATATCCTATTAAAAACTCCTACCCCAGCCTTTCTGTAGCCCCCTTCAGGTATTGAGAAGCTACTAAGGTTCTCCTGAGCCTTCCCTTCAACCCAAACTCCTTCAGCTTGTCTTCCTAAGGCAGTTGCTCCAGCCCTTTGATCATTTTCATGTCCCTTCTCTGGACCAAGAATAGCACAGCAGAAACAAAACCAAATTCAGTATGTGCTGGCATTTTTGTGGGGAGGACAATGTTTCAGTTCACTTGTTTTGGCACATGTTGAATTTTATCATTGAGTTTTTCAGGTATGTAGTTATCCTTTTTTTAAAATTTTCTTACTATTTCATGGTGTCATGGAGTACATTCAGAGAGCTGCAAGCATTTCCTTTCAGCTTTTGCCCTCAAGTTAGATCTTTTTCTAGGATTTTCTGGCTACTGCCTGCTCTGCTTTTGCCTCTCTCTGCAATTGTAGTGACCATTTGATCAGAAAAGGCTGGAGAGATGTGTCCCCAGGGAGGAGGAACAGTCTGGGATCCTGAAAATTTCATGGCATAGGATTGCATTAGATAAAGAGCTCTTTGTTGCCATTGTCTAAGGGGATAATAGAGCATTTGCCTAAGGGTTTCTTCTGGGGATTTGAGTGTTCAGCAACTTCATTACCTCAAAAGATGAAAAAACCATATCAGTGCTGATGCTGTTTCCTCTCCATGTGAAAAAACTCCCTTGTGTCCCACTGCTGAGTGCTGTGGGCAGTGTTATATACTCAGGGCTCTCTATGCTGAAGTTTATTTCAGGTTTTTCTAGTTTCACTGGGAATAATTCACTATGGGATGCTTTATTAGTCCAGAATGCACACTTTGCAATTTATGGTCAAGCAACTTTATACCCCTCTTGCCAAAGGTCTGAGCATTTTATGGTAGAATTTAAAGCTGTTGCATGATTTTCTGGATTGTTTAAAAACACTTCTCTGGGAGTATTAGAGGGGCTTATGCTGCTTCCATCAGTGTTCTTTGTGGGGAAATTCTCTCCCATGTCTTATGATGAACAACATTTTTGCCTTTGTATAGAAAAGCAAAGCAGACATAGATGAAGCCACAAGTAATTTTCTCCATTGTGCTACCTGAACTGCCTAAATTTGGGAGTATTTCAGAGAATCAGGAGCAGACCAACCCTTGCAGTGTTTTGAATCTGGTTTTCTCATTGTAACTTTCTTCTTTCCAGAGTCCTCGTAGCACTAGAATAAATGATGGGTTAAAGGATGATATCTATAATGGGGGAAAAGGCAGGATGGACAAAGAAACTAGAGCAGGGCAGATATTAGGAAGTAATTTTTCACCTTGAAGGTGATGAGACACTGGATGAGGTTGCCCAGAGGAGATGTTGGAAGCCCCATCCCTGAAGCCATCCAAGGCCAGGCTTTCTGAAGCTCTGAGCAACCTGATGTAGTGCAGGATGTCCCTGCTTACTGCAAGGGGTTGAACTAGATGGCCTTGGAAGGTTCCTTCCAACCCTATGATTCTGTGTTTCTATGAAATTTGTTAATCTCTCTGCTTGTACTTGTTAGAGATTCTGTGGGTTGCCTGGAGGCCCCTGAGTGCTGTTGATTAGATCTCACTTTTTCTCTAAATTTTCATAGGAAGAAGGGGTGTTTCAAACCAAGATGCTGCAAAGCAACTGGGATGTATTTTTTTCTGTGCAGATCCCTAATTCATGACACTGCATAATTATATATATATATTCTATGATTCTATGATATGTTTTTTTTCCCAGTTCTCCACCTCTTTTTCCATTCTCCTTTGTGTAATTGAGCTGCCTCCCAGAGAGGCATCACAACACCCCACAACTAACTGTGAGAAACCCTTGTGTCTTGCTTACACCCTTTTTCCCACCCCAGCCCAGCTCAGAGAATTTAAAGAGCCCTCATTAATTAACACTGAACCTTGCAGGGGATGCATGAATCACAGCAGCTGTGCTTAGGGACTGGAATTTAATTAGAAGCACATATTAAGAAGGTGATTTTTTGAAGTTCTCAACTGCAAGAGGTAGGGAGTTAGCTCTAAGTGTGTTTCCATCTCCAAGTGGGGGAGGATGTAGCTACGTCTGTGATGGTGCCAGTTTTCAGAGGCAGAAGAAGACAAAGATAAGGCTAGAAAAAGTTAGCTTAACTTTTCAAAGTCGTTTCAAGAAAGGGTTTTGCCAGAAATAATTCATGAGATTTACTGTTGCTATTTAGGAGTTGATGCTGACTGCATCAAAATCTAATGAGAGTGCAATATATGGAAGACTAGGATTTTAAAGAATAAACATGAGGAAATATTCCAGTAGTAATAATAATATTGTTACCTTTCTATCCTTGTGTTTTGAATCAGACAAAATAGGAGAGCTTTGTAATGACTGTTCATAGAGGATGAAGGTGGCACAGAATAAATTTGGACTTCATTGTGAGGAGGTCTTAACCACCTTTCTTTGGCTCAGATCCCTGCCATTTTTATGGATGCTTGATGGTTCCCAAGATATCTTGATCATCTCAATTTTGATGTTATTGGTATAATCATTTGCACCAGTTTGAATTGTTAGGAAGTCCAGAACATTGGAATAAATATATTGGGTTGAAAATATAGAATCCTAGAATGGTTTGGGTTGGGAGAGACCTTAAAGATCATAGAATCATAGAATAGTTTGGGTTGGAAGGGACCTTAAAGATCATCAAGTTCCAACTCCCCTGCCATAGGCAGGGACACCTCCCACTAGACCAGGCTGCCCAGTTCCTTGTCCAGCCTAGTCTTGAACACCTCCAGAGAGGGGGCATCCACAGCCTCTCTGGGCAACCTGTTCCAGTGCTTCACCACCCTCACTGTAAAGAATTTCTTTCTTATGTCTAGTCTAAATCTATCCCCCTCCAATTTATATCCATTGTCTCTAGTCCTCCCATCCAATATTATGTTAAAGATTCCTTCCCTTGCCTTTCTGTAGGACCCCCTCAGGTACTGATAAGTTACTATGAGGTCCCCTCTGAGCCTTCTCTTCTCCAGGCTGAACAACCCCAACTCCTTCAGCTTGTCCTCACAGGGCAGTTGCTCCAACCCTTTGACCATCTTTGTGGCGCTTCTCTGGGCCCTCTCCAACAGCTCGATGTCCTTCCTGTGTTGAGGGCTCCAGAACTGGACGCAATACTCCAGGTGGGGTCTCACCAGTGCCGAGTAGAGGGGTAAAATCACCTCTCTGGACCTGCTGGTCACACTCCTCTTGATGCAACCCAGGATTTGGTTGGCCTTCTTGGCTGCGAGTGCACACTGCTGGCTCATGTTGAGTTTGTCATCAACTGACTCTCCCAAGTCTTTCTCTACGGAGCTGCACTCAAGCCACTCTCCACCCAGCCTGTATCTGTGCTTGGGATTTCTTTGACCCAACCCCTCTGCCATAGGCATGGACACATTCCACTAGACCAGGTTGCTCAATGGCCTTAAACACCTCCACAGATTGAGGGGGCATCCACAACCTCTCTGGGCAACCTGTTCTGGTGTCTCACCACCCTCACAGTAAAGAATTTATTTCTTACATCCAGCCTGAATCTCCCCTCTTCCAATTTATATCAGTTATTCCTAGTTCTTCCATCACATATCCTATTAAAAAGTCCTACATGATGTTGTAATTAGCTTCTTGATTGCATGGGCAAGCATTTCCTGTTTCAAAGTGATGCTGCTGTGTGCTTTTAAGGATCTGCAGTGTTCCATCTCAGGAGTGATGCAATTCATCTGTAGGGCTGGATCAATGAGTCATGGTTCCATGCTGTGAGCTCGGTATTTACAATTCATGGTGTGAGGTTCTGGTTCTCACCACGTCTCCCAAGCAGGATTTACTCCTACACACAGTGAGAAGTTTCTACGATTTCCAGAACCCCTTCAGGAGGTGGATGACTTAACATCAATATTAACAGTTTCCATGAAAGTGGGTTGAATTTTCACTTGACAGCAACCTCCACAATTTAATAATTTGGGCATCAGTCAGTTGTCACCTCCATCCTTTCAGTATGTTCTCATTTCTCACTGCTGCTCATCTTAGCAAGATGAAACAAGCAGTTTTAATTCTAAAATTTCAGCTTGGTTAAAAGTGCAGAGACTTTAATCCAAAATAAAATCAAAGAAGTGCAAAATTTTCTTAGATCTATTGGAACCATCAACTATCCTTTGTCTAAGGTAAATCATGGAGTCAGTGGCTTGAAGTTAAACAGAGTTTTTCAAAGGAATGGATACATTCTCACAAATTACTATTAAAATTTCAATTGGAAATATTTAATGTAATAAAATTGTGGCTACAATTTTAATTTTTAAAACAAGTAAGTTTAAAGAGAGCTTCTAGATGCTGTAGGTAGTTCCTGAAGCTGCTGCTGAAATCCATTAATACCAGAAAACCTGAAACACCTCTTGTCTTGGTCTCAGAACTGACACAAAATTGGGGTTTTAAAAGCATGTTGAAAGGCACCATCTTGTTGAAGATGATCCATTTAAGACAGATGGTAGGACTGTTATTGTAACTGTGCTTGTGTTCTTTAAATATCCCCCTGTGCTTTTCACAGCAGAAGGTGAATGAAAACTGAACCTGGTTCCTTGGCCCAGTTCAGATGGGGCAGTCATCACTTGGCACCTAAAATATAAACCTGTATTTTCACCTTATGGCTTTTTCCCCAAGGTAATAGTCCTTTTTCAAGTGGAATGGCTTCATGGTGGCAATTTAATTCCCTGGCCCCAAACTGCTTCAGTTTATTTTATTGCAAATCTCATTGGTGCCTTCATTTAGTTGATACCCATGTCCTGACTTCAGGATTCTTTGTGTTGATCTTAAGGCTGTGTCTGTGTAGAACAGAAAATTTTATAGAGCAGTAATTGCAGCACTGACTGTGCTGCAGTATGGACTTATTTGGAACTCCAGTGTGATATTTTCTAACTCTTTTTTCTTCAAAGAACTTGTGTAGAACAAAAATGCTGAAATTTTCCTATGTTCTCCATTCATTAGTGATTTAATCAGCTTGCTTTCTGCATCTCCCTCCTTCTGGTACTTTGTCTCAGTCTGTTTTCTTGCCTCATCTGTCTGATTAACTTCTAAAAAAGTTCAGTGTGAAGGAAACTTGTCCTGCACCCCATTGTCTTGCTCACTTGTATCATTTATTAATTCCTTTATGGACTGCTGTTCTATGACCAGTTGTGGTGAGGACAATTTCATGATATCTCCTGTTTTTTCTGCCACTGGATGAACTATTTTTGTTAGCAACACTGGTATTATTAATGTGATTTTATTTATTTTGAGGGATCTCCAGAGAAACCATGAAAAGCTTACAAGGAACTACTTGGGCATACCTATGCCCTGCTTTTGAATCTTTCTTTTCTATTCTTTGTGTCTCCATGTATTTAATTTCTTAGATATTCTGTTGCTACAGAGAATGAGACAGGAAAGTCCTTTTTTATTAACTGCACTGCTTTTCCTCTGTTCAAACTGCCTCATCTGTGAAGTGCATCCAAGAACCAAGTAGGTTTTTTTCTTTAAGATGAGATTTAGATTCTTCTGTAGATTAGACACTGGGAGGGTTGAGGGAAGAACCATCCAAGTGAAAAAAAAAATGGTTTTGGAGTCTGTTTTCTTTTGTTTCTTGCTTTTTTCCCCCCTTTCTCTGGAAACCATGCTCTGTTTTCCTCCATCTGGATGGGAGGGGAATTTGGATGCCTGTTTCTGTCCCAATGCTACTAGCTTTTTGCTTCTTCACCCAAATGGCCATGCAAGCCCTGCCATCTTCTTTTACTCTGTTTTTCTTTTTGTTTTGTAGTGTTTCAAAAAGGCCAGTTGTACAGGGCTGGCAAACACACTGGAAGGCTGGTTTTTCATTTTAGGACATGATTTGCCAGCAGGGTAAAAACAGATCCCATAGGTCTCTTACCTACACTGATGCAATGAGTCAGAAAACAAAGAATGGTGCAGGGAAAAGGAAGAACACCCCCAAAAAAGGGATAATGTTTCAATTTTCTGTTGAGGAAGGCTGTACACACCCTAGTCTCTAGCTCTTGTAATGGGTCATGGCAGGTATTAGCCCACAAGATATGCCATAGAATTAGGAGCATGTATGTCATTCTGTTTTTCAAGTGTCCTTCCAGTTATTGATTGTGCTACTAAATGTACTTTCCCCAGACTTCTAGTCTTCAGATGATGTGGTGCAAGCCAGGATAAATTACCAAATTCTGCAAGGATTGGCTCAAGTCCTAGGTAGTGATTTTCTTTTATTTTTTTCCTAAGAGTTTTGATTTCTTTTTTTTTTTAAAGTGGAAGACTCCCAGCTCCTCAGTGCCCTTTGCAATTCTGTCTTCCATTTTTCAACATCAGTGTGTGCTTACAGGAGAAGATCTTTCCCCAAACTGACCATGTTTGTCTCTTACTCATATTCATAGTTTTGCCATACTAATACTTATATTAGTATATTATTTATATTAGTTGAAATATATAGACCTTAAAGATGATCTATTTCCAACCCCCATGCCATAGGTAGGAACACCTCCCACTACATCAGGCTGCTCAGTGCCTTGTCCAGCCTGGCCTTAAACACCTCCAGGGATTGAGGGGACATCCACAGCCTCTCTGGGCAACCTCTTTCAGTGTTTCACCACCCTCACCCTAAAGAATTTCTTTCTTATATCCAGCCTGAACCTACCCCCTTCCAATTTACATCCATTATTTCTAGTCCTNTCTTGGTAGCCTCTTCTGGACCTGCTCCAACAGCTCAATGTCCTTTTTATGTTGAGGACTCCAGAACTGGACACAATACTCCAGGTGTGGTCTCACCAGAGGAGGGGCAAAATCACCTCTCTTGACCTGCTGGTCACACTTCTCTTGATGCAACTCAGGATTTGGTTGCTTCCAATCACCTCTGTGTCATTCTCCATGTGTTTTTGCAGCACCTTCAGGAGGATCTGCTCAGTGATTTTCCCAGTTACAGAGGTCAGACTGACTGGTCTGTAGTTTCCTGGATCATCCCTTTTTGAATATGGGGGTTGTGTTCCCCCTTCTCCAGTCAGTGGGAACTTCACCAGTTCAAATATGATGGACAGTGGGATACTGGAATAGCACAAAGAAATTACCAGTATATCTTCAAGGCAGCAATGATGAGAGATGGGAGGCTGTATTCCCAGCATGAGACCTTCTAGAACTAGGTAGAGGTAATAGTTGTGCTGATAAGATATCAAAACCTATGGCTTGTGATGTGTGAGTGGGAAATAAAAGAGATGGTTCATCTCTGCTCTGTGAGCAGGCTGGGAGAAATGAACAGCAAGTAACCATGCTGCTTGCAGAGAAAGTGAGAAAGCTCCTTGGATTACTCATGCCATTGTGGGAAGAAGGGGATGGAAACAGCTGGTAAGCTGTCAGGTTGATCCTGAGGTGTAAGTGTGAAAAGTCTTCTCCTGGTACATTAATAACACCAAGTTGGATGAATGTAGAGGCAGGGGAAGGGAAAACAAGGTGGGTTGTGCCTCCTATTAGCTGTGTTTCTCTTTCCAATATAGATAAATCTGATTTCTTCCTTACCTATTCCATTAAACCCATTCATAGCCATCCTGTCTGCTAAATCTGTTTCTTCACACCATATTTTCATCAGTTTTTTTTTTAATTAAACTGTGAAAATGGTTAGATTGGTGCATCCTGCTGACAGGAAGGTGGATGAGTAAAGGGCATCCAAAAGCATTGTCATTCCAGACAGGCTTGAGTTCTAGAGTAGGTCCAGAGGGATGAGGGGAAGAGAAGACAAGGTGGGTTGTGCCTCCTATTAGCTGTGTTTCTCTTTTCGATATAGATAAATCTGACTTTTTTCCTTACCTGTTCCATTAAATACATCCATAGCCATGCTGTCTGCTGAATCTATTTCTTCACACCACAATTTCATAATTTTTATTTTTAATTAAACTGTGGAAATTGTTAGATTGGTGCATCCTGCTGACAGGAACACTGATAACTAAAGGACATCCAAAAGCATGGTCAATCCAAACAGGCTTGAGTTCTACAGTAGGTCCAGAGGGATGAGGGGAAGAGAAAGACAAGGTGGGTTGTGCCTCCTATTAGCTGTGTTTCTCTTTTCGATATAGATAAATCTGACTTTTTTCCTTACCTGTTCCATTAAATACATCCATAGCCATGCTGTCTGCTGAATCTATTTCTTCACACCACAATTTCATAATTTTTATTTTTAATTAAACTGTGGAAATGGTTAGATGGGTGCATCCTGCTGACAGGAACACTGATAACTAAAGGACATCCAAAAGCATGGTCAATCCAAACAGGCTTGAGTTCTACAGTAGGTCCAGAGGGATGAGGGGAAGAGAAAGACAAGGTGGGTTGTGCCTCCTATTAGCTGTGTTTCTCTTTTCAATATAGATAAGTCTCGTTTCTTCACACCATAATTTCATCTTTTTTTTTTTTTTAATTAAACTGTGGAAATGGTTAGATGGGTGCATCCTGCTGACAGGAACACTGATAACTAAAGGACATCCAAAAGCATGGTCATTCCAGACAGGTTTGAGTTCTACAGCAGGTCCAGAGGTACAATTAGGGATGCTTATGTGGCTTTCTGATCTTCTCCCCATGCCATTTCCCTGTGTCTTAGATGTATTAATAAGAACCTGCAGATGGCTACTGCTGTGAAGAAAGGTTGTTTATTATTTTATTGATTCTTTGCTTCTTTCCTTGTCATTCATTCTTTCTGATCTCAGAATTTTATGTCTTCTCCCAGCATGCAGGACCAAGAGGGATATGTGTAGCTCAGTACATCCTCTTGGTAATATTCCTTCTTTTTGCATGCTGAGATCACCCCTGCCTGTGACACCTTGCCCTTATTTTTATCCCAGCAGGGGCAGATAGAAATGTAATGATCCAGCTCTGGTAAGGAATGAATTTTTAAACTTGTGACTTTCAAACAATACAAAAGCTCATAACACAGGCAAGGCAAGGAAAAAACAGGAGACTTTTTACCTTTCTCTCTTCTTCTACCTCAGTTCTGAGCAGCCCCAAGTGAGTTTGCTGTCCTAAATGTCTGTATGGTTTGCTTTTCAGTCTAATCTTGGGGTTGGAGAAGGAGGATTCAGTTTATTTTGTAGCTTCTATTCCTTAAATGCTTTTTCTGCTTCTTGTGTCTTCCAAGTTTAACCCATCAATGTGCCAGCAAAATCCTCAAAAGTTTCTTTTATTCTTCCTACATGCTCTGTCCCTCTGATAGCTCATCTTTTTGCTTCACAAGTGGTTTTCTAAACACTTAATGCAATGTGATTCCTGCCTCCATTCTTCTCATCATCCATGAAGTCAAGGAGGATGTTCTTTTGCTTTGGATCCCCTGCCATGGGATCCCCTGAGAAATAAATGCATTTTACTTGAGCTTTGAGCATCTTTCCAGCTCTGATGTAAGGCTGTGGTTGGCTTTAGCTCATTTGATGCAAATCATCCACCCATCAGAGAATGTCTAAGAGCTGAGACTGAAGAATAATTCCTTTATATTCAACAAAAAAGTGAAAAGAAGTTGAATCTTCACCTTGCCTGGGTATATATTGACAAAAGACTGTCAAGGACAAAACTGTATTGCATGATTATTGTTTTGCAGACCAGTGGTTCATCTAAGCAGGATCCATCTGGACATGTTGCAGGCTTCCAGGATGGATGATGCTACATTGGCCTCCCTCCTGTAGATATATTGTTCAAACTCTGTCTCTTTAAAAAAAATAACTTTTATTTGGTGCTTGATTAACTTACACCCCCCCCTTGTTTAATGTCTGCCAATTTTTAGCATCAAAAACTTGCTTCTGTATGAAACAGGGAATAACAGAGGAGATTTTTAGGGGGAAAATGGCTGTCCACAATAAATCCCAGAGCATTTCAAGTCTTCTGCCTGAGTGATTTTGCTGTGTCCCTCATTTAAAAAATCCTTGTCCCACATTGTGTTTGATGTTTAGGCTTTGACAGGTTGAGATACACACAGGGGCCTTTTTTTCCTTGGTGTTTTCAGTTAATTTGGAGCTCAGCAGCATCTATGCAGTTATTAGTTATTTTCAGTGTGCTCTCCTTTGCATCTGTCAACAGGAAATTTAATTTGCCATTGTGTGGACCATTTTCATCGAGCTCCTACTAAGAAATAGCTTAAATAATTTTGTGCCAGCTGCAGATTTATTTCCTTGTTATTCACCTTCTTTTCCAAAGCACTGACAATTATGTGAAACAGGGCTCCTTAAGCACAACTTCTCCATTGTTTTCATTATCATCCTTGAAAAAAAAACCAACCCAGAATGTTTTTCCCACTTTCTGTTTACTGTCTTTTTTATCAGTTTCTAATTCTTTTCAGCAGTTCTTCTCCTATTATTATTTTTAGGGTATCTTTTTGGTAAAGACTTTTTTTAAAAGTTCCTTTGAAATTCCAGCTGCCACCTGTTTTCTTTTTATTTGGTGTTTTGTTGATCCAAGGAATCCTAGTACATTTGATTATTTATAAAAAGCAATATTGGGTTTATGTTACTATATTTTAATGATCTATGACATTTATTTCTGTGATATTTCCTTGGAGGAGCCCCAGTTGCAGGAACCCACTTCTCAGGAGAATCATGAGATCCAACAACAAAAAATCCCAAAAAAACAACAACAATAAACCCCCCCAAAAAAGTAGGGAGAAAAATAGGATATATTCTCTTCTTGTAAAAAAAAACCAAAAACCCTCAAAAAAAGAAAACCTCTCAAAAAATTAGGAAGAAAAAATT
>VZTY01002188.1:9297-23051 GCA_013400935.1 Turnix velox
CTGGGACATCTCCCACTAGACCATGTTGCTCAAAGCCCCATCCAGCCTATTCTCAAACACCTCCAGAGATGGAGCACCCACAACTTCTGTGGGCAATCTGTTCCACTGTCCTGCCACTCAAAGGGTAAAGAGTTTCTTTCCAACATCTAAAAATCATTATACCTTGTCCTATGGATGTAAATTGGAGGGGAGCAGATTTAGACTTGAGATAAGAAATTGTTTACAGTGAGGGTGGTGAAGCACTGGAAGAGGTTGCCCAGAGAGGCTGTGGATGCCCCCTCTCTGGAGGTGTTCAAGACCAGGCTGGACAAGGCACTGAGCAGCCTGATGTAGTGGGAGGTGTCCCTGCCTATGGCAGGGGGGTTGGAACTCTATCTTTAAGGTTCTTTCCAACCCAAACTATTCTATAGATTCTATGACTACACTCCCTAATAAAAAATCCATCCCAACTTTTCCTGTGGGCCTCCTCTAGGTCCTGAAAGGCCACTATAAGGTCTCTCCTCTTCATTAGTCTGAGCAACCCATATATTTCTTCAACAGCATTTTCTGTTCACTTGTCTGAACAGTTTTTCAGCATGCTTGAAATGTCAGTGTTGGGTACAATTTTTTAACACATAAGCAATATGGTACATTACTTGTAAAAATTAATTATCAGAGCATTTTGCATCTGGCTAGTAGTGCAGGAAGAATACTGAAGGACATGGCTTGGATATTTTAAACTTATTTCATTATAAATAATTATAAAAATCGAGGCTTAATTATTTGCATAGGCACTTCAAACACAGGATGAAGACAAAGAAAGAACTGATTCAACTGTACTGTCTGTGAAATGTGTTAAAGCAAGTACTTGCATTTTCAGAGGGTGGGCACTTCAGACTTCCTAAAAAAAAAAATTCACACCTTTGTGATATTCCCAACCATATTCCTAATTATCTCAAGTGAAATAATTGTGTTGCTTAGTCAGGAAATCATCCATCAATATCCATAGCTGAAGAAAAAAAGGTTAGCAAGCATACCTTAAAGAGTGAGTAGTCACAACCAGGCATTAAATTACTAGAGAGCTGGATATGGTTGTATAAACTATGGGAGGGAAAAAAAGCAGGATTAGAAACCAAGAATTGTTTTAAGGTATAAAATTCTTTAAGAATTTGCAATACATAACAAAATAAAGCACAAATCAAAAAGCATCAAAGTTATTTCAGAAGCAATCCTATTTCCCCCATGTATTTTTCAGCAGTATAAAAGAATTANTTAATATTAGTAATTTATTTAATATTAAGTTTAATATTATGAACACTTGGATTCCTATACAATAGGAACTAAAATATCAAAATATTTTAAGCCTAGTCCTAACAAAGTTCTTAGGAACAACTCACTGAATTTTCATGACAACATACACAGAGAAACAGCAATTAATTGTTCATATTTATAAGGCTACTCTCTCTGCAGTGAGGATTTAGGAGAAATCTTCAGCTTTGTTACTTAATATTCTCCAGGCAAGAGCTGATCAAAGGGCAAGAACAGGTAACAAACAACAAAACACAAAATACATGCTCCAAATTGAATTTCCAGCTGTGTAATTCAGAGTAAAAAAATAAAGGTGTACATATAATCTCTTCCCCTAGCAAGAGAACAGATTTTATTCTTGCACTGTTAAGCTCAGACTTCAGGAAAAGGCCTATACCTATCACAGCAAGCTGTAGTTCAAGATCTAATAACATTCAGGCAAGATCCAACACCAAGAAGGAATTACTGAGATGTTCTAACAATTAGAAATTGGGCACAGGAATTTACAAAGCCAGTTAAGAATTTTACCCTCCTTTAAAGTTTATCTTAATCTTAGTATTTCTCCCCTAGAATAGCACACCAACTTCCCACTCTGATCTTAGCTTATCAACCACTTGGAACAGATTTTATACCTTGACTGCAGACATCTAGATTAGCACTACTTTTAATTACCCAGACTATTTATCTTGGTTGTAACAGCTCAAAAAACCTACCCTTAAACCCACTCTAACAGTGAGCTTCAAATTCCACCACATAACCCAAGAGACTGCAACCTACTGTTCACCCAACCATCTGGCACTCCCATAGTAGGAACAGAAAAACTAGTTACAAGCACAGAATGTTAGTCCTTTTCCTTACAGCTGCAATGATAACACTTCAATATTAATCTCCTTCTCCTGTTGGTGCTAAGGGATTGCTGACAGACTAAGAGACACCACCTCTCCCTCACTGATGACATCCAGAAGAGCCCTACCAACACAGTACAACTTTCCACTCCCAATCTCACTCCATTTGCATTTTCTCTGTATTTCATCATGATGGCAGGCAGAAATTCTCCAAGTAAACCACTTGAATCTGACTGAAACAAGTGCTTGAAAAGCCCAGGTTGTTGTCAAAGGCTTTGTTCTTGCTGTTTCATCCCAAATGCTTTTGCAATCACCTTCAGTTCAGAACTAATGTGGTTTCTTCTGTAACCTCTAACAGAAAAACAACTTTCAATGATGCCTTTAACCTGTATCTATCTCCCAAATACTACGCTACAAATTCAAGCACTTGGGAACACCTGAAACTAGATGTCTGAAAATTTAATCCACTAACAAAATTTAGGGTCAAGGAAGTGGCAGCTAGAAGAATTCACTTATTTATATTACTATGATACAGCTACTGCACAAGTACAATTTTGTACATGTGAACAGTGAGAGAACATGCATTTTCTTCCAATTTTCTTCAAATGTTATATTCTACCACATTCTAAAGGATAAAGCGGAGACTTCACCTCTGATTTTGCAGAAATTTCAGACAGATAGCAAATTGAATACTTGATGTTTTTCTGACTTTGGCAAAAGCTTTGCCAAAATATGCTGGGATAATTATGCAGACTGACCAAAAAAAAAATCTTTACTTACGCCCAGAAGTCTTCAACAGTATCAAACTTTGAGATAAGACGAAGATTTGCTTGCCAAGTTTTGCTCTTGTCATTTTTGAAAAACCAGAGTGCCCATCTAAAGGAAAAATTAAGACATATTAAAAATATACTTCATTATTTGCCTTGCTATAACCAAACTGAGAACTTGAACATATTAGCATGGAAGTTCCTCATCACATTAGAAATTAATTTCTCAGTTCCAGCTCTTTACAGATCAGCATTATTTGTGTTCCCACCATGAGAATCACAGCAGACTTGACCAATTCATCCAGGCAAGTATTTTAAATAGTTTTGGAAGATTGCTAAGACTCTAAAACTTTAAGCCTCCTATGTTTCTCCTTGCTGCCAGTGCTGAATTGCAATCCCCTACCACAACTAACTGATTAAGATCTAACACAACACCAGCTCTTCAAACTAGCAGCACAGCTCCCTTTCCAATAATTTCCTTGTAAAGGTTACAAAAGCTAATTATATTACTCCAAAAAATACATGACATGAAAATTTCCCCAGCACTCACATGCTCAGAGAGCATAAGCATTAAAATGGAAGCTGCACCTATGGAAAAAGTCTTTAAAACTTCCATGAAGTTTTACTGTTTCAAATGTTTAAATCTTTACATATAAACACAAAGCTAACAAAAAAAGTTTCCTTCATCTTTATTTCTGCTGAGTACAAATCTCAACAATTAAAGTAGGGGATACCTTTCACACAAAAGTGATCATTCTGCATCTAAAAAAATAAAATTTTTTAAGTGCTGGGAATAGGATATCTGATGAGGCATTTAAAACAGTTTTAATTCTGATAGTTTCAGTAATGTCAAATTCCCGTTAACACTAGAACAGATTTATCAGAGAGAGGATTTAAGTCACCAGGTGTTTTTCCTACTTCTGTTAAAAAAGAAAGGCAGTTGAAATCAAGGCTTTCATGTACAAAGCTTCTGGGTAAAGTTCCCTTTCTGTATATATCAGTAAAAATAAGAAATATCTAGTTTTGTGAAATGAATATGGATTTAGTAAGAGGGCTACAATACCCTTTTCTTCGCTATACTTTCTACAACTCCATGTTTTTCTCATTTAAAAAAAAAAAGAATCAAGTGTCCTACAGTTTTTTTCCTCATAGTAACATGCTTGTGCAAATGTCTTGGTTTGCACTTCAGAGTTTCTTCTGCCATGCCTCCTATAGATAAAAAATATACTGTAGACAGCAACCACTCACATGATGATCAAGTGTAAGAAACGAAACATGTCATAGTAGGGGATCAAGTGTAAGAAACATGTCAAAGTAGGGGATCAANTTGAAATCAAGGCTTTCATGTACAAAGCTTCTGGGTAAAGTTCCCTTTCTGTATATATCAGTAAAAATAAGAAATATCTAGTTTTGTGAAATGAATATGGATTTAGTAAGAGGGCTACAATACCCTTTTCTTCGCTATACTTTCTACAACTCCATGTTTTTCTCATTTAAAAAAAAAAAGAATCAAGTGTCCTACAGTTTTTTTCCTCATAGTAACATGCTTGTGCAAATGTCTTGGTTTGCACTTCAGAGTTTCTTCTGCCATGCCTCCTATAGATAAAAAATATACTGTAGACAGCAACCACTCACATGATGATCAAGTGTAAGAAACGAAACATGTCAAAGTAGGGGATCAAGTGTAAGAAACATGTCAAAGTAGGGGATCAAAAAAAAGTAGTAATGTAGGAAGCAGAAGACTCTCATAAATGAGAAGCCTTTATCAAAGCACCTTAATCACCTGAAGTACACAGCAGAATGAAAGATTTTCCAGACCTGCTTGGCAGCAATATCATCTCAGTGTCAGTTGCAAACTCTTATCACCCAAAAGCAACCAGAGCCCTGCTTGTCCCCTCCTAAAAGTGAAGTCACACTCTCTCCAATTACCTGGACACACGATGAAAGTCAGCAAAGACTTTAAGCTTCTTTAACACTATATAAAAACATTCTATATTACAGTAGGTTCGGGTTCTATGTCCTCCACAACCTCACTATAAATATCCTAGAAAAAACACCCAAGAACTCAATGTTGGTAGAAAATACAAACTAAGAAAACTGCAAAGACAGAGGTATTCTTCTATTTTCACCAACATTACAATCATACTTCTGTACTATTTACCTGTTTTGTAGTGGATGCTTAATATACTGTTCAGGGCTGACAACCTCCTGACTAGGTGCTGGTTCAGTTTTCTCCTCTTCTGAAGGCTGAGGGTTGGGAGTGGTTTCCTGTTTGAAGAAAAAATTTATTAAATCCATACCTTCTCAATTTTTATTGAGGTAACTCGGTTCTTTGAAATAACTTCGAGAAACTGGAAGCTGAGTTCCTCTCATTTATCCTGGATTAGGAGCCCAGATCACATCACAGAAGCAGAATTTGCATCCCTTTATACAACATCTGAAGACATACTCCAATAATTCTGGCAAGAACTCACATTCCACTGCTCAGTGATTTTGCTTCCTGGAGTAATTTGTTTCTGGAATGGTTTACATAATGTATTTGCCTTATTTTGAAACATTTCTAAGTTATTTTAGAAAAAAATACAATGAGATGGTATCTAGAACATGCAAATCTAAATTAATTCCCAGAATAATAATTTCAGAAGGAATTATTTAAAATCCATTTCTGACAAAGCATCATTGGAAAATATGTACAAGCCTAATCTATTTCCAGGAATCTCTTTACAGGCATGCCTACAACTCTCAGGTCTGAAATCAGCTATTATAAAGCAGCTAGAAACCAAATCAGTATGTAGCTATCTCTGCATTTGTAGTATCACAATTAACAAAACTTAAGGCAATAAATAGAATTTAAACATTTAAAATAGAATTTAAACATGTAGCAGTTCTCAAACTGAAACACATAATTACACATGCTCACCAGATTAGACTGATTCCCAGTATTATTTTCTCAAATCTTTAAGAGACAGTGCTAGAAATGTTGAATATCTAACACAAGTGAAATAATGTATTCCCTTTGCCCCCTCCAGCTTGTCATTGAGTTTGAGATGACACTCTAGTCAGGTTTGAAACTCTAATGCCATTCCTACAAACTAGGGAATACAAAGCTCTATTGTGAGGCCAAGTGTCCCCACCAGTTACCACCATCTCTCCTTAATTTGCAATTTGTTCTAGAATATTACTGAGACAAGGAATGAGGGCTAGAACTCATTTCCTACAGTTAAAAAAAAAAACCCAAAACCCACTAGCAAAGCTGACCTGTGAAAGAAAAAGCACCTCAGTATTATAAACAAACTACACTAGACCTAAAGACTCCAGATCTTCCTAAATGTTGCAATATATAAAAGTAGTACTTAATTATTTTTAAATTTTTGTGGTCTTCAAGAGAACAAAGTAACCCAAGACTGGATTAAGCAGAGGTAAATCTAATAATGGAACAGTTTATTCCAGACTTCCGTGTTAGTCAGTTTATCAAAACTGCTGAAAAGTGGAATAGATTTGAAGTGACAACAAAAACACAGTTTGACCTCCAGTCCTGGCTGGACAACTCTTTTGACAGCACCTAAAGATCTGTATTAATAGGGATTTTTTTTTTCTCATTACCAATATATTTAGCATGATACGTTTTGTTTCAGAGAAGTTACACTCCAATGCTTGCAAATAAATATGTTTTAGTTTAGCCCATCAAACCTTAGCTCAAAAGCTGGTTTGCATCACATTTAAGAAAGCTTTCACATGATCCCACATTTACAGAGAAAGGACTGAAATGCAAAGGTCTGACAACTAGGAATGCTTTGATTTACACTGCACAGGGGCCAGCAGTACAAGTTCCTGCCTCTTGGTAAAACTAAGTGCTCTCTGACAAAGTTCCTAGTGGTGAATATCTGACAAATTTATAGAAGCACAGCATTTAACAATCTGTCAGATCTCCTTCAATGTAATACTGTAAGATGAGAAACAGATCCTTAAAATGCTTGGGAAGTCCTTCAAATTCTATCTAAAATAAAATTTCTAGGGTTAGCCCCATTTATTTTTAAGTTGATGGGATGAAATATATATCTTTCCCTTCAATCACAGACAAGAGTAAGATGCCCAAAGCCTCTAAAAAATTCCCAAACAGCACCACAATATTTTCTCTTCCAAGTTATTGTGTGCATTATACTACAAAAAAAAGGTGGTGCAGACAGCTACACTTCAAGTACTGCCCCTTCAGAGTTATTAAACATGCAAATACAATGAGAACACCAGAAAAATCTTAGTGATGTTTTAGAAGTAAACTTTAGCACTAGATTTTGTGATAAAGCTTGTTGTCATTCACAATACTTTGTAGTTGACACATCTAATATTTAGATTTTATTTACAAAAGCTATTACACTGAAGACTCTCCCAAACAGATTCCCTCTTTAACAAATGCAAAGTATCTTCCAAAAATAATTTGAGTTGAGAATCTCATTTGTTTGCTCAGCAAATAGCTTTCAATATTGAAAGAGCTGATCCTAACACATCTCTGGCCAGTCTCCCAGAAGAATCATAACTGTATAAACTGGAAGAATCAATACAAAAAAGAAAGAAGTTGCAGGGCTATGCCATTTTATAACTTCTAATACAAGGCAATAACAAAAGGATTAGGTAGCACCCCCAGACACTTTCAAAATATGCCATGAGCTTTAATATCTGCCCCAATGGTCATCATGCACGCAACTACAAGAAATTCCATTTCTGGACAAATGGCAGACCTCTAACTCAAACATTTTAGTGAAGTCATCATGATAACAAGTCCATTCAGACATTCTGAAAGGTAGCTGAGCTTCAATGAAATTCAGACTACCCATTATTTCAAGCTCCTCTCCAAAACACCACAAGAGCTCACCTACAAGGCCCTAGGTAACTGCAACCTTGATCCAGGATTATGCCAATGCCCTCAAAAAATAATTCACCCCCCCATCCCCTCCCACCCCCTTTGCTGCCCATCTAAAAAAAACAAGAAGCAGAACTTCCTCCCACAAAAGAATTTTTGTCTGGTCTCAGACAGAAGCCTAAAGCCTTCCTCTCACTACCTTTTATTTCCACCAACATAAGCAAAACAGAATAAGGACCATTTCCATTCCTGGCTAGTTAATCACATCAGCTCCCACTTCTTTTCACATTACCTTTATCTCACTATTCTGACCACTATGCTAAAGTATTTGTGTAGGAAAGCACTAATTAGTCAAATATGTAGTCTGTGCATGCACTGATTGGCATTCAAAATCCATTTCTTGTTTGCAGCTACTGAAACTACCAGAAATCACAAGTATGCAGGTTTTAAAAGATTCTATAAGAACAATATGAATTACAGTGATATTGCACATATTTTGCAAACATACACCTTGAAATCTTGCAAATGCTACTACCAAAGTTAGGCTGTCTCCATGAGCAGTTTTGGGACTATTATATTTAAAGTACTTAGTATTTCACTCTTACAGAATCATAGAATGGTTTGGGTTGGAAGGGACCTTAAAGATCATCGAGTTCAAACCCCCCTGCCACAGGCAGGGACACCTCCCACTACATCAGGCTGCTCAGTGCTTTATCCGACACATACTTTAACCTAAAATTGACTTTGCATCTACCACTAAACTCAGTCACCACAGGGTTTGCTACTTGTGAAAGAGATGTAATAAAATAGGTGGCACTACCAGATAAACTGGTAAGCACCATATAGTCAGCCCTATTCCTCACACACTAGAAACCACATAATTAAGTGACATTTATTCCCTACCTGCAACATTTTTTGGATGCAGGAATAGCTTGCCCATGAAACATTTGCCTAGTCGGCATTTAATGACTGCATATCCCATGTTACTTGCCTCTTGACACTTGCAGATTTAATTGGTGTTATTTATTCTTTCTCCACAGCACATAATGACCAACACATCAAAGGAAGGTGTGCGTGCCACTGGGACAGGAAACAAACAGCCCATACAGTAAAATGTGCTGAATCAGATTTGTCTTTGAAGGGAACAACTAGCTTGACTAGGTTTTCACCAACTACTTTTAGGTACTGGTCCAGACCATCTTAATGCAATCTAATTGTCTGCAAGGAGTTGCTCAGGAAGTCCAGCTGAAAGAGTGCAACTTCTATATCCTGAAAGAAGATAACTTTCACCAAGAATATGTTACATTAAGAAAATCAATTAGAAGAGGAAGCTTACAAAGTCTTCTTGAATTAAACCAGAGCAAGTTACATTTGAGAGCTTCCACCTCCTTATTTAGAGTTTCCAACAGAATCAGAAAACTGAACATGCCAGTTAGCAGATATCTAGGGGAAAAACATGTTAACTATTTGCTGGTCCTTATGTTCCTTGGAGATAGTTGCTACTACACCACAGGATAATGATTTGCAAGATCAAAAGCTTTATATCAAAATATTCTGGAAAAAATAGAATCCAAACCCACTCACAAACAAGAATTGTACACTGCAAAAAAAAGAAACCCAAAAAACCCACACACACACCAAATTTCCACCTGAGACTCACATTCTGGGGAATTAACACGTGGACATTATCACATTGACAGCCACAAACTTTTACTAGAGGTATCCACTATTAAAATACAAACATGGAACCTGATTTAAGTCATATCAATTAAAACACAAGTGCAACATGTGTACAAGAGGACAAGAAAAAACTGAAGCACAACTTGCACACCTTCAGGGTCAGATGGGCACACTTTTTAAATGAAATATAACATCTAGTTTTAAGGGAGACAAACAGAGCCCTTTTAACTTCTGAAAAAATGGCTCACACATAAAGAACACCTCACATTTTTGACATTTAACTCATAACCTTAGAACTAGCAAACAAGTTAAAGTAGAGCAAAATGCTTAGTTGTATTCTAGATGAGAAGGCTGCTCCTGTGCTACCACTTCTCACCCTATACTGTTCTGAAATCTAACCTTAAGATGCCTTTCCACATCTGATTTTGCTACTTCCACAACACTCATATACAAGCAAATAAGTTCCTCCAAAGTTGCTGAGGGGAAAAACTCAGATGAGTCTTGGTATAAACTCTACCTGTAACACGACCAATCTTTTCTCACACTTCTACTCAGACACAAAAGCACCCTAAATCACTGCAACTATATTGAGCCACTCATACAACTAAGCCCTGAATTTTGCATCACATCCCATCTTCACAAGGTATTTTAAAACAAAACTGCATCATGTACGAATGCTCAAGATGTCATCAACCCAACAATGAAGTCTTGGTCATACCACTGGTATGCTTGACTATTACAAAGCACATCATGTATACAAGCCAATCTGATGACACAAAAACCTGACCACTATTCATAAGATTATTTATTTGAACAATGTCCTGCACATTTAGGAAAAGACTCCAACTTTTAAACCATTCCAATTGATCTGCCTGACATCCATCCACTAAGTAAGAACCAAGGAGAATACCACTTTCAGGCAGGCTAACACAACATCTGTTACACAGCACACTTAGACCTTGCTATATTCATGATGTGAACCTATTAAAGAGGAACTGGGCTCAGCATTTCAAGAAATTGGTGACTGCTTTAAGTTTCTGAACTAAAAATAGCCACCAAGGTTATGTTTTACTCCAAGTTTAGAATATTTCAAAAATGAAAATCAACTGTTTGAGAAAGAAATCATAATTTAAAGTAAGAGGTTTTCAGGCTCTCCACCAACATTCCTCATTTGATTCTTTCCTCTCTACTCCCCAGAAGTCCCACTTATCTTTATAAAGTTGCCCAAAGAGTCCTATTTTCTCATGAGAATTTTCCAAATACCTCCACATCAACAGGTATTATCAGTAAATTAAATACAACTCAGTTTCATATGTTGTTATGCATTACCTTGAAATCAACATGACATTTTCTATGCTGTGTGAAGTGCCTTTTTTTTTTTCCAAATTGCTTTTAGAAAAACATTTCTTATAATTGACAAGTTGTCCAATATCACCTTCCTCTTTGAGGATGCTAAATATTCAGTCAGAAAAGTAATTTACAATTAGAAGTAGTTTATGATAAGACACTCCAAACAGCATGCAACATCTGAATCATCTCAGAAAAATGCAATGAGCAAGCAACTGAGTTCACAATGCTACAGCTCAACACTACACTGGTTTCAAATCACAATAGGTCATCAACTATAATATAGCACAAATACCTAGTAAAATACGTAGGTCTAAAGTTAAACATGGCCTATACTTCATTTTGTATGCTATCAAGAGAAAAAAAATAAATACTTTTTGGCCTACTCTGAACTTTATGAGCCATTTCAAACTTTTAAGGCTCTACACTACTATATTTGTAACTCCCTGAGCTAATAGTTACATTTAAAGGAAGTTTTGAATCTTATCTGTCTAAACAAGCATTTTTCAAGTTACACATAACTGAAATTACACTCACCTATCTTAAAACAGAGTTAAACCCAGAAGAATTGCATTTACACAAGGGCAGCAATAAATATAGTGAAGAAAAAAAAAAGAAAATCACAACACACACTCTATGTTAGAATAACAAGGGAACAGAAGTTACTTCCACACTATTCTAATGGACCCAGAAGTTCTGTGTGGCTACGTTTTGAAGTTACCTTTGGTAAGCTACTGTTTACTAAAGCATTACTAATTGGTTTTGTTGTTGACTTTATGGACTTTTGCACAATGTTATCTGACTGTACTTAATCTTCAAAAGCTACAGTATGAGCACACTCTAATAGGAGATGTTTCTGCATAAATTCAGAGAGTCTTAAGAACAATCTGGATAGCAAAAGAAAAAAAAACCAGACTTTCAACCTGCCAGTGTTGCAGAAACTTATGATTTTCTGGAGTGGAGAAGTGAACTACTGTACAGCAAGTCTATATTTACTCAGAATAATCTTGCTTTTCTAAGCAGGTTCCATGGGATTCTCTACAGTTTTCTAAACTCAAGTTTAATATTCCTACAGAGTTTTCAACAGTTTTTTTTTTTCCCCCCGTTTTAAAACATACATTAAATTTGAGAGAATGGAAATACTAGACATAACTGATTTTAATAACTTCTTTACATTAAGAAAAATACCCAAAACATTCACTAGTGCCTTGCACTTCCTGGGATATATTTCCACACAGGGGAAGCATCACACATGACATCTCTCCAAACTTAGATTGATATTTTGAAGGTCAGCCATAGAGAAGCTTCCCTATGATGAGCAAGAAGTAACCTAATCCTTAACCACACATTCACCTAAAATGTTCTACTGAAAAGCTTGTAGCATTTCTGTGACATTAGCACCTATGTCCTCATTCTCTACACAAGACTAAGCTTAGATGGGAGAAAACCAAGCAAAAATTTTATTTAAATAATTTTGAAAATACACAAGAGCAGATGATACTGATTTCCTGAAGTCAAACACACTCCAGAGCACTACTTAAAGCTTCACAACGCTGCCCTATCTTCCGTTTTTACTGGTTTAGCTGCTTGTCACTGCATGGGAACAGGATTTGGGAAACAGCATGGCAAAATCAACTGTTTCTTTTTGAATAAATCAGGACCCAGATCCAGCCCAATATGCAACCTCATGCTTATGCAAGACTAGCAAGCAGAAAGAATGGTGTAGAGACAGGCTTCTGCCAGCTCCACAGCCAAAACAAGCCAGAAAGCTGTGCCTTTAGAGGCGTTTTCATTTACAATGGCCATCAGTATTACAAATCACAACCCCTGCTAAGCATCACAATCATCACAAAACACTGAGCTGACAGGAACCACCGATCTTCAGATACATGGGCTGTAGCTCCAAAAGATCAGCTTTTGAATGGGGAAATATTTATCTCTGTGGCTAGAAAACATGGCTAGATGATGGTCCATCTCACTGCTTTAACTGACAGAACTGATAGTCAAGCAATTTTTAAGTGCTGGCCAATTACAGCATCTTCCTTGTCAGTAAAAGTGGATTCTTTTGTGTTCATGGAATAAAAACGTAAGATGCTCAAGGTCTTTAGACAAAAAGATAAAAGATCTAGTGGGAGGTGCCCCTGTCTATGGCAGGGGGGTTGGAACTCGATGATCTTTAGGGTCCCTTCCAACCCAAACTATTCTATGATTCTAAATCTTTATTTTAAAAGAGTGAATGGTGGTCCATCTCACCACTTTAACTGACAGAAGTGCTAGTCAAGCAATTTCTAATTCCTAGCCAATTACAGCATCTTCCTTGTCAGTAAAGGTGGAGTCTTTTTGTGCTCATGGAATAAAAATCCAAGATGATCAATGTCTTTAGCCAAAGGGATAAAAGAAATCTCTCTTTTAAGAGAATGAATTTTTAAACTTAAATCTTTATACAATGCCTTTCCAAAGTATGCACTGTCTATTCCCAGTTAGCAAGAACAACCCTTCCCTAAGTTTCAAATTTTCTTGACTCGTGATACACAAGCATATGGGATCAAAATAAAAGCTATGCTTGGACCACTTCCAGCTGTTTCAGCTGGAAGCACAAGTTGGAATAATGTTTATAAAAACATAGCATGGTATCATGAATCTAATTTAATACCTAGAAAAAGAAAAACAAAAGTCTGTAATCGCCACGAAAACTATATAAAACGCTCAGATAGAAGTTTTATTTTGAGCCAGAAAGGTGACATAACCGGAAAAGGCCAATTTCACTTGCAACACGCCTCAAGCTTTTCTAGTCACGCTCTTTCCTGGTTCCAGCCGCCCAACTCCCCGGCAGCGCATCTGCCAACCTGCCCACCCATCTCCTCATGGCATGGCCCCTCTCCCCGCCTGCCTCCAAACCAGGCCT
The DNA here is from genome assembly GCA_013400935.1 of Turnix velox. NCBI lineage: Eukaryota > Metazoa > Chordata > Aves > Charadriiformes > Turnicidae > Turnix > Turnix velox. The sequence goes on from VZTY01002188.1 coordinate 22,987, forward strand.
TCGCCGTTCCCCTCCGCCCAGGAGGGCGCTCGCTGGCCGGCGAGGAAGAGCCGCCCATCTCGGTG
>VZTY01002200.1:0-36900 GCA_013400935.1 Turnix velox
GTGCCCATACTGCAACAAAAGACATTAAACAGTAACTTTAAAACTCTACAACTTGATGCTTCAATGAGAACAGTGAAAGTTTCCCTCACTTTTCACACAGACAGAAGAAAATAAAAAACCCATGAGCATCTCCAGGAATACAGCTCATCTCCCAAAGAACTCTGACACTGATTATTTGGCAAACTGGCTAATCCCTAAAGCCTTCACAGCTATTTACACTGCCCGCTCAAAATTCAGATGCAAGTCTTCTATAGATATCAATGCCAATGGTTTCTTTTTGACAAAAAGAATTCTTCCCTCACTAGGGACAGTCAGATAAACTAAGATCTTCAGAACGTATAATAATTACATTTTTCAGAGACCATATACGTAATTTAACTTAGTATCTCAATTTAAAAAAAGAAAAAGAACAAAATGCAGCCATACTTTATTTCAGACATTTCAAATAGTAATATAGCTGACAGTAACACACAAATATACAGTGAAGTTTGGTCATATCCCACCTACTCAACTGCTTGCAGGTAACATTTTACGCTCTTGTATTACTCACACTGTGCAGGTCTGCAAAGTCACCTTCCTCAGCTACCCAAACATCCCATAACTTTAAGTTTCAGGAATGTTTTACAACAAAACATGTGTCAAATGACAAAATGGAGACTATTTTACTCCATTCTACTTGGTGTGTATCTTGTATAAATGAGACAATGAAAACTCTTCTCAACAATCACTAAATCCTCGAAAAGAAAGGTGCACTAAATTAAAACACTGATAGGCTACCTTTCACCTAATTCTTAAAGCATACTTAGATTTATTGTTCCTTCAGAGAGGAAAGTGTAATTCGGAAGTCAAAAATTCACCTTATCTTTTTAGTTTGGTGCCACCCAGTGGCAGTTTCTGCACGAGTTGCTCTCAAACCCCAAACGCCTGGGGAGGCACTACTCAGAGGATTAGACAGCTCAGCGCTACACTCAATCCACATCAAACGTGACCGAGTATTTCACTATAAAGTGATACAACCATGACTATACCAGAATCCAAAACAAATAATTATAAATCTTAGAATCTCATTCCTCTAAATTCTAGTAACTCATCGAAGTATAATATCTCCTTTCACACATAATCTAACCTGGTTTTTAAACTAAATGGAGACTGCAATCCCCTCACTACGACACAGAAATCAAGCTACTGTTAAAATACATGCTTTTTTTAGAGTTGTCTTCCCTCTTCTCTGTCTTTAATTTAACTTTGGCTTCCATCCATCAATGAAACTAATCACATCTGTCTCTTACACCAAAGAGCAAGCACTCCAGCACAAGTTATCTGCCTGGTGGGAATATTTATGATAGTGATAAAGCTATTCTTCAACCTTCTTTCAATCTAGCAAAACAGAATGAGCTTTATTACTACTTTCCACACCACAAATCATGCCTTATTTTTTTTTGTTGAATACTCCCCAATTTTTGTACATTGTGTATAAAAACGCATCAGCAAAAGTGAATCCATTATTCCAGTAACGGCCCTACCACAAGCCATTCAGCAATTACATTTCCTACAACCACTCCACTTCCCCATTTACACGCTTAAGGATCACATCACTCCTCAGAAACACAAGCCAGAATTTTCATCTGCAACCACAACCCAAAACAGCTTAGCAAGAAAGCAGAAAAAATAATGACCAATAATTACACCTGTTCAGTTACTCTTTAGCCAAAGCCAAGACAATGCAAGTCAGACAAGCTGGAAAACTACCAGCTGACACAAGATTATATATACATCATGGGTTCCCTTGAACACAGTAGTTCACTTCCCAGACCCTTCTCAGCACATACATGCAGGAGGCAGTGACCTAAAAGAGACACTGATATAATTTTTCATAGAGACTTTTTGTTAAATAGTGGGGAAAAAAGCTTGCTTAGCTGTAGACTGAAGTCCTTCAAGAACTTCCTTATTAATGCATATGACAGGGAAAGCCCAAAGAGATGTCTTCTTCCTTTACTCTGTGTATACCTCTGAGGTCATCAACATCATTCCTCTCTCAGATACTCAGTAGCAATGTCAATGTCACACACTGCCATCACAGGAAATGTGTGTGTCTTTCACACAAAATGCGAAATTACCAAATTCTATCATCTTGCTTTCAGTCACAGGTCAGGGACTGAGGTGAAGCGGTTAGAAACAAGGACGTTATACTCCATTCAGTCTAATAATCAATTCACACACAAAGGACACAAATTCATAATGTCGGGGGTTATTTTTAAACTTTAGACAAGGTTCTGGGGTCACACAAAACAGATAAAAACTCACCATTCAGGCCCAAAGTTAAGCGTCTGAGTTTCTGCTGCCATTTTTTTCCTGTTTTATTACTCTTTTTTAAAAAGTGTGAACCTGAAAATAAAGATAAAGATATTTAATATGAAAATAGCTAGATTGATAGTCCTTCATAAATTTCTTCATAAATCAAAACACAACTAGTCATGCAAAGAAGTGAAGCTTCATCAACTTCATTGATTTCCTAATTTATTTATAATTAACTTATCAATATGGGAGTAACTACATCAAAATCTCTTCCCTCAACTCTTCTCAACAGCTCAAAAATGACACTGTAAGAAAGAGTTTGGACAAAGAGTCCCTTTTCAAGTAGGTAACTATCAAAGACAATTAAAGACAGTATTTGATGCATAATCCTCTTCTGTAAGGACATTAATGCTTAATTAGCAGAATTGCAGCTTACTGACAATTCAAAGAAGATAAAAAACCCTCCAGAATTACAGCAAGAAATATCTGCTAATTGAGTGGCAGAGTATTCAAGAAATTTCCACTGCTCATTCTTTAAAAATAAGCCTTATTAAAAATCAAGTACATCCAGTGCTGTGAGGTCCTCCTAAATCTGCAGGCAGAAGACAGTATTTCTCTCATTCTTCATTTCATTAAGCAAAAAAATGCCCACCTTGAGATATCAGCATTTTTTACTCCTATTAGCCAAGGTCCTGAAGACAGTAGCGAAAGCCAGAAAAGATGCTCAAGTGCATACAGACAATGGGAGATAAAGCTATACTGGAGAGAAAGAACAATACTAAGCAAAGTCTATGGAGTTTTCACTGTCTGAGCCAAGTCCAGTCCAGGCAGTTCTGGAGAACTGCCTTTTGCAGTATGAAAATATAGCTTCTCTTTCCTTCCAGCAATAGCAAAACTCAAATCTGCAAAGGAAGTGGTTTTGTTTAGTTTTTTTAAATCAAACATACTACAGCCAAAGCCCAAACAAAAAGGGATTTGAAGCATGACCTACAGGAACTTGTTGATTAGACCTCTAGAACCTGTAAGGACAGATGGTAGGGAGGGAGCTTCCCCTATCATAACTCTGCTCCTGAATAAATCCAAGGAATAACTAACAAACTTCCTAAATTTGACTATACTCAGCATGAAAATGTGATGGAAAAGCAAAACAGTGTGAGGAGACAGATGTAGAAAGGGCAGTAGTTACTGAAGAACAGAAAAAGACAAAACCAAAGGAAACATTTTTTTGTTCATATATATGCTACTGAAGTAATGATACTTAAGTAAAAACATTCACCAGCACGAAAGCTAGGAAATGCCAAAAAAATCTACACTACGATGCTTGAGCAGATTTTACACAAATCCCTTAAGCATAAGGCTACAAACAGTTGTAAAATTCCCTGCAGCTTAAATCTACCAACCAATGTTTGGCTCATTTTTACCACATGCCATTAACAATATATGGTACATATACTGTAGTATTTTCATTTTCACAATAACACTATACAAAGAAATTGTCCCCACTACATGCCCCAGGAGCTGATAGAAGAACATCCAGCTGTTCTCACAAGCCAATCTGGGATGATTCTGGTCCAATCTGGTCTGCCAATATGGGTCCAATCAAGCAACCAACATCTTATTGGAATATTCATGTTATATCCATTCATCATTCTGCAAATCAAACCACAAGGTTTGGTACCTACAGAAGACCTACATCAGCTAAATGTGAAAATGCTGGGGCAATTCAAACAAAGGACTGTGCGTAATTTAGCAGAGACAAAGTTCCATCACATTTCCTAGCAACCTTAACTGAATGAATGGCTGTGCCTTAGCTTCCTGTAATCTTTCTGCTGGGGCAGGTGTAGGGGGGAAGAGCTTTCAGATCAATCCATGTAGATCACCAAGGAATCTAGGATTATGGTGCTCCTAGCAGCAAAGCTAGCTTAGTATCAGTAATACCAAAGAGGCTGCACTGAACATTAAACTGCAATAATAACACAAATAAAGACAACAGATACAAGGATAAAGCACCAAAAACCAGCTTGGATTAAGTGGTCTACTAGTTTTGGACACACTAGACTTTGCTCCTCTTCAGCCTCTGGTTTTCCTTCCCAAAAATTGAATCATAGAATCATAGATTCTATGGTTTTCTCTGGTTCTCTTTCCCAAAAATTGAATACTGATGATCTTTCGCTGCTGGACTCCTAAGCACTTCAGTAACCACAAGCATACCCAAAAGCCTGCTGTGCTGGAAAATGGCTTTCCTTGTCTTTCATTCTGGCAACCACACTTGACTTTGGGAACGCCTTCCTGGCTTCTTCTCTGTACTGTCCAGGTCAGTTATTTCCTCTCACAGTGATTTCTGACTGAATTTTGAATTGAAAGTGAGCACCTTTAAGTGAATGACGCTGTAGCAGAATGGGAAAAATATAAAGAAACAATAAAAGAATCCAGATCTGCAGATGATCAGAGTAGGTATAACAGGTGAATCTAACAGTCAACATTACTCAGAAATAATGAATGGAAAAGAAAGCATAGGCAAACCTGAGAGAAAGCCCTTGGAAAGGAGGTACGCTGGAAACAGGCAACAATTTGTGAGGAGCAGGGCAGAGGAATAGGAGAAAGAGAGGAAAAAAAGACTCAAGAAAGCTAAGCCAGCAAGTGTGCAAGAAGAATACCCTTGGCCACATCTGAGCAGACAAGATAAAAACCACGTGTTGTTTGTTTCTGGTTCACAAAACAGAAGCCAAAAGATGAAGGCATGGAAGACAAATCAGAGAGGGAGCTCAGAGGGAGCACACAACACACATGCAGTGCACAATCAGCAGCTGCAATAACTGGAAAGGCAAGTTGGTGTGGACCATGCAAGAGAGGAAAGTCAGGGTGGAGCAAGATGAAGGGCAAGGAATTAAGAGACTGAGAGATCAGGTCATAAATTTAACTATTTTGGCAAAGGAAAAAGCATGAACTTATCACACCTTTACTATCTATATAGCTTTCTTAGGCTCTAAGCCTCAATATTAATAATTAAAATGATGACTTTTGTCTTTCCTACCTATGATGTCTCCTCATTAATCAAGGACGACAAGAGCCACAACAATAACGTAATAATACATTTCCTCCTTGCTTTCATTTGATGAAGGAAAAGGCTTCAGTTTTGCTCAAGTTTTGCAAATCAAGATTTTCTACAAATCAGTGGCTATTGATACAGCATAAGAAATAATTTTATTATAGTAAATTAGCATTTTATTTTATACAGTAAAGAGCGCACAGAGAGAGCTTCCAGTTGAAGCAAGAAGCTGAGGTCATATTTAGATTGTGTCCAACTAGCACCAGTGCCTGGGCAAGAATGTGGACCTCCCATCACTCTTTCAGAGGACAGCCTTTACTCCAAGATTTTCTTCAGATCAATCCTTGACCAAGGTGCCAGCACACAGTTAGGATTTTCTTGCCCTACTTCCTTCTAGGATTGCTTCATAAACTGGAAGTGAGACCCTATTTTCCTAGGGTGGTAGCCCAGTCACAGATCTGCTATCAGCATGTAGGACTAAAAAGAGAAGAAATCACATCAACCGCATAACCTACCAACTAGCAGGAGAAAATACATCCTATTTTGTCCTCAGCTTATTAGTCCTGAAGTCAAAAGTCCATCCTCTGAGCAGACACAAAATGTAATCCAATAACACTAAGCCCTTAAGTGGCTTTCATTCACAATGAACAGGTAATATTATAGGTACAGAAGTTGCTTTCAGCACCACTCAATTCATTCAATGGTTTGCTTTAGGTGCAATGGTTGTTTTAGAGAGTTTATGGTTTTTCAAAATTATTTTTCAAGCTAGCTTTTCAGTATCCGACAAATCTATTAAAGCTCTCAGAAGCATCTTCAGACACAAGACAGAACTTGATTCTATCACTAGATTTGTGTGTTAAAACGCGTAAGATGATCTTTCTGTTGAAAAAAATTGAAGCAAGGTCTATAACTACTGTAGCACATTTTGGCCAAAAGCTGCATTCTTTTAAAATGTGTAGCTAATAAATACCAGGGCAAAAAGCTGTTTTATAGAGATTTTGAAAAATCTGATCTGCCATGTGTTCAGGACATCCAGACTTTCCTCAACGTCAAGATTTACAGCAAATTGCCACTTTAAGGTTTATCCCTTACTCATGGTCCCTTGAGTTAAGGTTTTCAGGCAACACTGAACTCCTACATTTCCACTACAGAATTCTGTCAATTTGTACAACATGGTAATCTGTCTCACTAAGAAGTTTTACTGGTTTGGAAAGGGATAAACTGATTTTCATCATCCTGAACTGAGACTAGGCAATGTTTGCCTTCGGGTCTGCCCATCTCATCTTTCCAACAGAAAAAAAAAATTTGGACTGTCACTGCAATTTATAGCTTTGGGGCTGCTGCTTGCTTAGGTTCTTTTATTACCTTTGGAAACCTAAATCTTGGAAAAAAGGATGTACCACTTACCCTTCCTCCACACAGTTACTTTAGTTTGTCAACTGCTTGATCAGAGATTATTAGGAAGAAAAGTACCTTTTCATTCCAGGGTAGTTATGTTGCTACTGTAGATTTGAAACAGCCTTTTCAAAGTAGAAATTGGATGAAAACTTTGAAAGCCAAAGAACATAATGGAAATGTAACATGAATATATTTAAGAGTAAAAAAACCAAGTTCTCCTTAAATAAACTTGGAATAGGAATTCAACAGCAGTGCTCCACCATGCAGAAGCAATGTTACATCAAGATGATGAAACTTCCAAAGCAAGGAAACATTCCACAAGGAATCACCAGAGCTAACAAACTTTAGTGTCAGAAACTGTGGGTTTTTTTAAAATTAATGGGTTGATCAAATAATTAATACTGATTTTAATTGTTGAAATATTAAAGAAGGCACAAAGCTGCATGTCAGCTACCTTTTAAGTACAGAGGTAAATAGGATGACTCAGGTGGCAACGCTATCAGCCTGATATTAATCATTGGCTAACACAGACAACACTAATTAAAGGACACTGACATAATTAAGGCTAACCAACATGGAAAACATTCAATCAAAATACACTTTTGCAAGAGCAGAAGTGTCCTTGCTCAAGCAACAAAGCAAAATAAAATTTCACTTGTAGAGGACACTTCAAATAAGTATGATGCTAAAAAGGACTAAATCATTCAGAAAAGTCTCAAATTGTCACAATCTATTTTTCCTTTTAACCTTATATTCTAAAGAAACTACAGCTTCTAATCTCAGGGTGCAAAAGTTTCAAAGAAGTATAAGGTAAGCTCTCCTTTACCTCCATAGAATCTGTTAACATTGACACACCTAACCTCTAAAACATGAGGATGACAAACATCAATAAGGCAAATAATGTGTATGACATCATCAATAATAATATTATGAATTATTCAATTACACAGTCCAGTACAGCATGTTGCATTTAATAAGGGACCAACATCCAACCAGAAGACTCAAGCAGAAAATGCAGGTGATACATGACAAATGCAAAAATCTGACAAATTCTGAAAAAAGTCTGTAACTAATCTGAGATTTACTACAATAATCGTTTGAAAAAGAACATGTGATACAATATTGACCACAAGAGTCAGAAATAAGCAAACACTGAGTAAATACTGAGTGGTTTTAATCACTGCAGGGATATCATGCTCTGATGCCCAAAAAGGTAAGAAAGCTGAAAAATCAGGTGTTCAGACATTGATGAAATGTATCAGATTACATACAAGAAGGGGAGGGGGCAGCAAAACCATCAAAGCTTTGTTTACTAAGCTTCAAGAAAAACATTGTTTCCTGCTCAGTCTAAAAGGCTGAAAACTCAACCATACTCAGTGAAGGCACTAAAAAGTAAGACATTCAGAGATAAGTAACCGAGTAAACTGTCTTCAGGTCAAATTAAACAATTCCCTAAAAAGTATGCTTGAGCTCAAACAGAAAACTGAACAGGGAAAAAAAATATTACTCACATTACACAAAATGCCAGACAAGTCAGAGTAGTCCCTTTAAGCCTACCAAGCTTTTATCCTGATAAAGACCTACTTACTTACATAACAGTAAAAAGTTTTTTCTAAGGGAACAACATCTAAACAGCCCACTTCTCCACGAACATCTATTACAGTCACATTTTTAGATCTCTTAGTCTTACACCTTTCCTGACTCAAATCATTGCAAAAACATCTGTTTCTCAGCAGTTTCTGCTCAAAAATTGTTAAAAACATTCAAAACTGCAGGACCAAACTGACTGTCCTCTGCTTACTTAGTCCAGATCCATCTAAAACTTCAGAGTGATGCACCTCGTGACTTGGTACACCACTGTGCAGATTGACAAATACAAAAAGTAGGCACCGAAACACTTCTGTGATAGGATGACAAGGCAGACTAGGGAGACTTGAGCACACCTAACAAATCTCAAGAAAAATAAAGGAACATTAAATTGCACAATTCCAGATATTTTCCTCCTTCTACTAATTACCATGCACTTGGTCATTCAAGGTAGATTAGAGAGCCATCCACTCTTGCTTCAGCATGAACAAATATGAAAGCTTCTCCCAGTTTCTCAGCCAGAAAGCAGCGTAACCTCCACCTTCACTGTAAGACTCCCAGCCAAATGCAATTTAACTTCGAGTAGAGTCAGGGAACCACACCCTTGGCCATGCCACTGCCTGGAACACAAACCACTTCTCATTCCCAGCCCTGTCCCAAAAATCCTGCCAGCATTTGTCGTTTTCCAGCTGAAAAAGAGTCACATCTGTCTCTACCATGTTCATGGAAAATTGGCTGGTAGGTAAATATTTAGTCCATGCCATTGCACAAGACATGACACATCAGGATGAGGAGTCTACCTCCCCCTCAACAAGGTGAGGGGCCAGAATGGACCTAAAGCCACATGGCAGTTCCTCTCCACACAGACCAGACATCTATTCAAAATGACACAACAAAGCTTCACATAAATTCACTGAAAGCATTCACTGAATTAATAGATTTGGGTTGTTTTAAGTGTCCTTTAACAGGGGCAGCTTCTTTGGGCTTTGTAGAAATTCTTCCCTCCACCTCCTTCTTAAGGCTTCTTACTTTCGCAGTTCTACATTTTACTTCTGGAAACAAATAGTCATCAGAAAGAGTCCAATAAGAAGACCAAACAGAGAATTAGTACATGCATCAGACTGCAACCAGGAAGTCAGACGGTTACTTGTTACTCCACTTAATAGCTTAGTCTTCTTCACATTAGTATAACTGAAAATAGTCACTTGTTTTGTTCTAAAAACTGTATCATTAAGCTGATGTGATGTTATTCTGATCGTTCTTTAGTATTTTTAAAATCTAGTATAACAGAAAATTACATATACAGATGATTCAGCATTAACTAAACCTAATGTAAAAGTTGCCACTGATTTTAAAGGGAAAAAAAACCCTTTAAACCCTCACATTTATTAAATCAAATTATTGGATGCCTTTACTTAAAAACCTAGCCATACGGTATTTCCGTGATCAACCTCACTTTCTATCATATGCATTATTTGGTCTGACACTGAGGTCAGCCCTGCCTCAAGCAGGAGGCTGCAGGAGACAACCACCAAAGGCTGATCTCTTCAAACCTAAATCATCCTCATATCCTACTGTATGTGGCTGGAAAAAAAATAAAATAAAAATCAGTTCATACATCCATAATACACCTGTCACAGCAGCTCCCTGCCACATGACATTATGTCTCCGTCTGAAGTTACATGAACTCAGACACCCACTTGCTATCCTAAAATATTACCCAAAATAATCTTCACAATGCCCAAAAAGCACCTTTTCTTTCTTCCAGTCTGGACTGACATACTGCCAGGCACAGACCACAGGTCTGCTTCGCCCAATCTGATCTATACCCACATAATCCACAGTTTCTGAATCTCTCCAGTCACATAAACTAATATCTTTATCATGAAGTACTATCAAGAAAATGCAAAGAATTGTGATTTATTATCAGCAACACAAGTATTTCCTACAAAGCACTGCCTGAAACAAGTAGGACCAAATAATCAGGAACATAATGTTACCTTCACAAAGTGCAATGCATCACATTTACTTTCACTGCAAAAATACCTATTTAACATACAAAAACATTTCTCTAACCAGGTAATTCTCTAAACACACTATTTGCAAGCTCATTTACCTGCTTTTAATGACAAATTATACACAAGACACTGTTGAAGTAATCAAGTAATCATTCTTCCTTATTCGCTTAAGATTTTTTACAACGTGACCAAAATGATAGCAAAATCATTATACATAGTTTTAATAATTAGACAAGAGAATTAAGAAAATAGTAAGCAATCCAAATGGCACTGTTAGAAACAGAAATTCATCAAAATTTCTCATTGATCTATAGACTCTCCTGCCCCAACAGAGCTCCGAATATGCCTTCTGCTTTTCACCTCAGTCCCAAAATCTATATATCCCACTTCCATAAATCTTAAGGGTTATATATTAGAATATATAGAAGAGACTCACTCCTGAAAACACACACTTTGATTTCACGCTTGCATTTCATGCCATTAACCTGAGACACATTAATACAAGTCTGCACATCCTTTCCTGACAAAATAAAAAAAACAAGCAAGACAGACATTAAAATGTCAAACACAGTGTAGTTTTTCAGAGACATCAAGCTGTACCCTCTTCTCCCCCCCCACCCCCCAAAAAAAAACCAAATACACACAACATAGATAGAAGTGGACACAATTTGTAATCAACCCACTGTATCAACCTCAGCTACTAACAAGGCAATACAAAGACCTCATCCTTCTATGATCTTTTGCTATCATCTCAGCTCAAGACCTTAAAACAATGGCATTAAACATTACTGTGATGAACTACGTGATCATGCATATACTATCACCAACCACGAGAGGGCTAATGCTGTAGAGACCTTATAATTCAAAGCACTGTTAATTCCTTTTAGTTCCATCCATAACTTCTGTGCACCTTCAGTAAACTTCCTTAGTTTTCTCAGTTCTGACAATTTTCAAGCCAGATAGTCGAGCAACCAAAAAATATTTAGGAATTGACAGCAGGAAAGAAATGAGGCTGGAAATTGATGTGGTGCATGTAAAGGCAAGCACCATTCCCCTCCCCAGCATAATTTCCGACACCTCAGTTTTCAAGTGTGACTCGATGAATTATAACAAATTAATGAGAAAAAATCACACAAAGAAAGAGTCCCTTTGAACACAAATATTTCTTCAATAACAAAAAGGAGACAGGGTTCTCCTGATTAGAGCATCCAAAGGATTTCTAGCAAGCTTTGTAGAAGAAGGCAGATCAGGTCTGCGCTTTAAACGCTTGTGAACAGAAATTGTATTACTCTGCTGCTTAGCTCTGTCTATAATCATGAATTAAATATAGCTTATCTGTACTCATCTTTGAGCAGAAGCAGTGAGAGGAGGAAAAAAAACACCACTACACAAACAGAAAAATGATGATGCTAGAAAAAGGAATCTTTTTTCTTAAATCTGATTTTGAGAAGACTTAACATCCTTTAAGAGCCCTAAGAATTTTAAAGGCCTCAATGAGTAACTAAGAAACATTAATTTGGTAGTTACTGGAAATTAACAAGTTCAGGCAAAAGTCAGCAGAGTCAAATTTCACACTGGTGTTTCAAATTTAAAAAATTAGTTCTGGAGGCTTGAACTACTTTAAAGGAGGGGTACTAGGCTTATGTTCACCAGTTACCACAAACCAGTTTTCCCTTGTCTAAATAGAGAGATCTTTCAGCAGAGCCACCTCTTCACCTAGTCAACTGCCCCAATGAAATGCTCCAGAGGACCCCAACATCCCATTTTTTCTAAATTAAATGTCCATAGATCTTGAAAAGAGCTGCCAACTTTTTCCTTACATTCAGGTATAAGAAACTGCCATTTATAACAGAGCTTCACTTAGACAACTGGCCTTTGGAGACAGCAAGAGCAGAAGATACTCAACAGCACAAACCACCAAAGCTGCTTTGCACTCCTCCTTTTCAGACAGTTTTCTTTTCATCAATCAGGAAGTATAACAGGTATAAAAATTTAGCTGTAAAGCCCCCAACTCTATTTACAAGCATTTTTCCCACATCAACACAAAGATCATACTTTATCATTTACCATATGTCTTAAGAAGACAGGATACTGACAGAAGCACCTGAGGAAATTTTACAGTCCTTCCAAGATCGACATTTATAATGAAAAGAATATCTGCAAGAGATTTTTACTAAGGTATCAAATAATTTCTGTAAGCACTCTCTTAAATCATCACAGTAATATGGCTGCTTAGCATTTTAGTTCTATGTTTTTGCTTTAAAGAGCAGACTTGAGAAACTATTCAGAAAAGGTATTAACAGAAATACAGTGCCTTGGTATCCCCATGCAGGTTCATACATGCAGGGTCTGTGAGAATCTAAGCAGCTCTTAAAATTATTAAGTTAATAATAAAGATGTCAGACACTAAAAAGAGCTATCAAAGTCAAGAAGCGGGTCTTGCTGGAACTGACATCCAACTGCCATAGATAAATCTCTGCAGCTGATCATTAGAGAAGTTTTTGTTGTTTGGTTTTGGTTCGTTTTAGTTTTTTTCTCACCCTCAGTCGGTGAGAAATTATCACTAACAAACATGACCATCAACATAAGTTAGCCTGTAAAACTATACAAGCCTGGTGGACTAAGGGAGTGCAAGGGGCAATGGGAACTCCAACATTTCTGTTGACACACCCATGACAGATTAGAGCACAGATTTTTACCTCAGCATCAGCTAACTGTTCTGTTCAAAGGATGCCTATTCAAGCCAACAGCAAGGATATCAATTCCCTCATAACACTGAAGCTCTTATTATCCACTGGAGGCAACATCCAATAACAGAGCTCAAAAAAAACCAGAACAAAGCCTTTGTTGGTGACAACTGCAACCAATTTTGTTTACAAAGGTTCCCAATTATCACACTGTGGATCTACCAAATGTTTTATTTGTAAAGCAACCAACTAATTTCTGTTTATTAAAGAGTTTCTTAACAACAAAAGCAACCAGCAGAGTTGAAAAGAAAGAAGAAGAAAAAGAAAGAAGAAAAAAAATTCACACGTACTTTCCAGGAACTTGCCCAAGTCAGCTCCTGAAGCAGGAAAATAGAAGGAGCAGCAAGAAGTTAGAAGAATATAATCAGTATTCAGAACTCCTCTACCTACCCATCCAAGAAAAGAATTACAGTAAGAGGTAAAGCATTACAATAGCAAGTCAGGAACACTGAGCTGAAGGTTTAAGGGGAAAATGTACGTTTTATTACAGAAGTACTACTTAGCAACACCACATTTTGGCCTACAATATGTCCCACTTCAAAACGCAATTACACAAAGCTGAAAGAGGAAGCTGTTTTGTTGACAGCAAAACTACTTGTCTTAGACCAATACCAAACACACACAATCCGGATACATGTTTTCTTCAGCCTGACAAGGCCTCTCCAGTCAAACACTGATGGTCATTGCTGCTCCAAATACCCTGCTGCCTGCGGAAGAGAGGGGGGAAGGCTCGAGTGCCCGACGAGCCCCCTCCCTTGGACCTGTGTAACTTGACAGGGAGCGGGGCACACTCAGGCTTCACTGAGGCCGAACAGGCCCGCTCCCACCGGACTGGGACTGGACGAGAGTTCACAAAGGTCATCCTGAGGGGAGACGGCGCCGGGGAGCAACTGTCAGCCCCGGAGGGCATAAGGAGCCCCGGGGCGCCCCGCTGACAGTCCTGCAGCCGGGACCTACTGCCGAGCGGCCGCATGGAGAAAGCAAGGCCCGCACTCTCCAGCGGGGCCAGGCCAAACCAGCCCTGCAAAAACCTATCGCCAGCAGCGTAGGGCAGACCCTCCGGACGCGGCCCTCGTCGCTGGGTCGGGGAAGCCTCCGCTCCCGGTAGGCCTCAGAGAGCCTCAGGGCTGCGGCAACCGCGGCAGGCAGCAGCCGCCGGCGAGGCCGGTGCTCGGAGGAGCGGCTTAGGCACGCTCCCACAGGCGGGGAAGGGCGACGGCGGTGGCAGGGAAAGCGGCTAGGGCAGCTGAAGCGCTGGCGGGGGCAGGGAGCCGGCGGGACGGCGTTACCTGCACTCCCGGACGGAGAATCCCTCACGGCCACAGCGACTCCTCAGCCCCAACAACACAAGATGGCGGTTGCGCCGCCACGCAACGTCACGTGAGACCAGACTCCGCCTCCCTCTGCCTCCGCCGCAAGACCCGGATGAGCGTCGGCTCTTCCCCCCCCACCCCACTTTTCGCAGGCACTGCCCGCGTGACGGCGCGCGAGAGGAAAGGAGGAGGGAGGGGGAGTGTATGTTCGCGGCTCAGCTGCTGCGCGCGCGCATTCCCTCGCACGCGGTACCCCCTGGCGGGAGCGCTGAGCACTGCCTGCAGCACGCTCCCGCCGCACGGCACTGTGGGAACGAGGAGGTGCTATGGCCGGGAGTGTGATTTGGGGGTTGCGCTCGCCTTTCTGGCTGTGTGAGATGCCTATAGCCCAACACCTCCCCCCGTTATTATTATTCTCACCCAACGCATTAACCCCTTTCCTGGCTGGGGAGGACCGACCCCAGGGCCAGAGGGCAAACCCCTGAGGTAAATTACTGCTGGGCTGCTGCCTCCTACCTTAAACGGCCCAGCTTATCGCCCCCAGCCCGACCCTTCCCGGCGCCTTGTATGCAGTTTCTGGTTTTATTGCGAGCACTCAAGCGACCTTGTTTAACACTAAGGCTGCGTTTGGACACGGTGGGTTTGGGATCCGAACACCAGAGAATGCGTGGATACCAGCACCTCTCACCCTCCCCAGGAGCTCTGGACATCTCCAGACGCTTCCCCGGCTCCCCTCACCACTCTCCAGCATATCTTAACCCTCCCCAGCAACAGCAGAAGGCAGCCCAGAAGGCTGCTGCTGACAGGAAAAGGACATGAGGCAGAACGAATTTTCACTCCAGTTTTCCCGGTGGAAAAATGAGCTCGAGACAAACTTTTTTTTTTCCTCCCAGCTGTAATAAACATAAATGTACTTTCTGAAATTGTAATAAAGGTAAATGTACTCTCTGGAATTGTGATAAACATAAATGTACTTTCTTTGGTTACTTTTATAAAGGTAAATGTATCTTTGTTACAAAAGGGGTTTGTGAAAACTTATCTAAAACAAAAGGGGATGGGGAGACTTCTCGCACCCGGCAGTGTCAGGCAGGGCCTGGGGCTTCTTCAAACGGCGTCAGGGGCCTGAGATAAGGAATGAAGCAATCCAGACACCCTAGTGTGAAGGGGAGTTACACCCTAGTGTGAAGGGGAGTTGTAAAGGCTTATCTCACCTACGACAACCGCGGCACCGGGAAATCTAGAAACTTGAGACAACGCAGAGGACCCCCTAGCAATGAATCTCCAATGCGGCGGAGGACTACGGAAGATGCGATCAAGGAAATAGAAAGCAATATAAGGGGACTCAACCTTTAATGACCTCGCGGCAGTTGTTAAGGGAGCAGAGACTCCCTTTTGTCGCCCAGCGCTGTATATTGCTTATGCCTTGCCTTACTGCAATTAAATAAATTCTGATTGGACTCGAAACTAACTCTCTTCCATTTACTACACAGCTAAAAATAACCTTCTATTTTTAGCCCTAAACTCCATATTAGTACATGATACAGGGTAGTCCCATGTGGTTCCTTCAGCATAAATAACTCCTCATGGCTGTTAGGCACTGCTGAAGGTACAACCATTTTCAGCTGAGACAATTTCACTCCAATCAAAATTTCAGCCACAATTGAGGGGCAGCTTTCTCCCTCCTTTTCTCTGTGAATAAATACTTGTTACTGTGGGCTGAACAGTGATCAAAAATTTTGCAACAAGTGATTCTTCTGCGCAAGTGAGTTGAAAAACCTGTAATTCTTGGGATGCATTTTTAGGTGAGAGCAATGCCGGACTGGATCATTTCACCTCAAGAACTTAAGATGAGATTTCTCCTTTAGGCTGGTGAGTTAACAACAAAGCTCCATGTCCAAAATCTGGTCTGATCACAGCTACATCCCCTCCTCCTGGATGTTGTGACACAGCTTGTGCTGGTGCTAATGGTGGTGTGGGGAGGGAGAGAGGCAGCGTGCCTCACTGCAGAAGTGGCTGTGCCTCCTTATTTCACTTAGGGAAACTTGTTTTGAGTACTTCGAAATATTTTCACCTGCTCTAAGACAAGCTTCAGCTGAGATGTAAGAAGTTCAGAATTTGTGGAATTTTTTTAATCTCTGTTTGCACAAACATTGTATTATTTAGACAAAAAGAAATCCCCAAAACTAAACCCAAATATTTTCAATAAGAGTGTCTGAAACATGCCTCATCTGCAGAACTTGGCATTATTGTAAAATTCCTCAAGGAAACTGAGATTATATTTTTTTGGTAATTATTTTTTTGGCAATGATTTTTTTGGCAGATACATGCCAAACCTTCTGTAACACTCACTTAAGGAGAACTGGTAACAAATACTCTAAGCTGTACCTGTTTGGTTAAATTCCTGCATGGTTCAATTGCAGGACTTAGCTAATGTTGCCTAGATTTGAAGTCACCTCAGCAGCTTGATGTACTTCAGAACCTGACATTACCAAAGCAATTCATCCTTACTATTAAAAACCCAAGTGCAGGGAAGTGAGTGAACTAAAAGTCTTCCTTATTGCCCCTTGCTTTTGTGCTTCCTCGCTTGGAAACAAGAGCCTGCCTTCTTTGGTAGAGCAGAGGCGCTACAAACACTGAACCAAACTTCGAAACAGTGAAGATGAAGCAGCCTGTCACATCTCCCACCACCACTTTCCAAGAGTCAAAAGACCAGAGATTTTGTCTAAGAAAAGTCTCAGCAGCCTCTTTTTTCTACGTTCTTGTCATATCTCTAAAAATAATAAAAATAACAGACAATTTGGGCAGGTGAACATCTGACTGTAGTTTTTAGTCAGTCACCTCAATGCATCTGTCACCTCAGGTGGCTTATGCTAAAAGAGACAGCCACGCATTCACTGCTACTTCTGCACCATACAATGATTTTAAAATGTCCTTCCCATGTACAGCAAGCCAAGTTTGAAAGGTGGCAGTAAAGCACTTAGCATACTCCAATCCATTTTGCCAAGGGATTTATATGGATGCTCCCATAAGGTTAAAATTTGATTTAGTCACTCCCTAATCCTCACAGCTAAAGCCTAAGCCCAAAACCAGGAAGAACATGTCCATGCTGTTTCCTTTTTCTTCCTGACTGTGTTTGCACTGAGCTTTTTAGCTAAGGCTTCTCCCATCACTCATCATCTCCTACAGAAAAAAAACAATGGCTGTGGCAGAAGCACTGCTGAATGGAGATCAGAACATCCAGACAGGCCAAACCCATTCTTGGTGCTGGCTGAAGTGTTGGTGACTCCTCTGTTTTCAAGTCCTACTGTAAGAAAATTGTCTAGAGATCAAGGTCTACCTGTTCCTGCTCTAGGAGATGAGCAACTTGAGGCAAGTCTCTATCCCTTCCAGGAAAAACCCCTGACTAAAACAGGCTTTTCACCAAGCTGTGGTGACATCAGGCATCAAAAGAGAACAGAGCATCAAGGACTGTAATATACATAAATAAAATTAAGTAATTATTGTTAGCCAGCCTTAGACATTTAGCTAGACAATGTCTTTTTAGTAACTTCTAATGACATTGTTATTTAATCCAATGGTTGTCAACAAAACAGAACAATTTAAAAACCAATTAATTTCCCGGCACCAACTTGTGCAAACCTCATTTCAAAACCCATATTGCTGCACTGTTGAAATCCAAAAGCATTCAATAAAGGCCCCAACTACTAGCACCTGCTTGAACTGAATATGAACTGGCACACTGTTCATTTCCTTATTGAAATTCATCAGCAGGAGTTGACTCAAATGTAATGAAATAAAACCACTGGAAGACCTTTTTCCTCCTGCTGTCCCAGGCTCCTCACCAGCTGCACACATAAAGTAGCACAAGTCAGCAATACGTGCTATGCTGTAGAGAAAGATAGTGGAACAAAAAAAAAAAAAAGAAAGAAAAAAAAAAAAAAAAAAAAAAAAAAAAGAAAGAAGGAAATCAAGGCCTGCAGTGTTGTAGTGTTCCTCTGGAAGCACAGAATAAGGAACCTTTACCCTGATTTTACCTGACCTCCCCAACCCACGGGTTCAAAAACACAGTGAATGCATTGACTGCCAACAGCATATAAACTAAAGCTGCACTGGATGAGATATTTATGCTTTTTGATTCATCACTGTACTGCATCTGCAATGATGCATAGCTAGGTCTCCTGAGCCTTCCTCTCAAACCAACAGTGCCAGCAAAGCTTAGACCACCAACGTTGAAACACGACATTTGGACACATTTTCAGAAGTCCACTTATTTTTTTCTCTTTTCTACAAAGGCAGAAATAGAGGAAATGAAAAGGGAAATACAGCTGAAACAAGCTTCAGCCTGGCTCCCAGCAAGGCCATTACTGTGGCTGAGACACAAGGGCTATTTTAAGATAAGGGACGACTGTCAAGGTTCAAATGTCAGCATTTAGCAGTGGACAGTATTTCAAATATTTACACAGCCATGTCCCTTTCAGAGGAATTGCAAACATGAGAGCTTTCTGCACCAGAACTGCTGTACAGAAAAGGAAGTGCTGCCAAGAGGTTGAACGCTTCCCTCGGTCATCCAAGTTAGGATGCTAAGGTTTGGGAATCAAACGGGCACATTCAGCCACAGTGACTGTAATTTCTGCACAAAACACTATATTCAGGGACCTAAAAAAATGACAGACAAGACCAGAGATAACAATGCTTTATTTGTACATTTCAGCACAGGAAAAATAACTGAAGATGAAATTATCTGCTTTGTTTGTAAAGTACAAAAACATTTAATTATAAATATTTAGCTAAAAAAGCGTGATTTATAAAATATAATCTGTGAAGATATATACACAGTTTAATTGTTTAGCAGTTCTTTCACCTGATATTAAAGAGGTTTTTCTATTTATTATTCCATACACAGTTTAGTGCTCACAGTTTGAGAAGCATGTGAAAAGAGGACTGGTGCATTTTGTTCTGGAGAGAGAAAATGAAATAAAATAAAATGCACAAACTGGGGCAATAGCAGAGGCAGAATTTGAGCAAATCTATGTCTTGAGAGAGGTCTCTGAGGGAGACCTATATCATATGTATCCAGACAAGCAGTAGGCATTTTAACATTTGTAGGCAAATTTCCTGGGTTTGTGAAAGAAAATGGCTAATAACATAGTGCAAGCCCTCCAAATTTGTTTCAGCTGCACATGCTCACCTCGCTGCTCTTCCCTTCTGGAGCAGGGATTGCTCAGCATGCTAGCCTGGTGGTGGCTGTTGTGGCATTACTGGAGTAAGCGTCACCTTCCTGATTCACCATATGAGCAGACTTCCAAATAGAAAACCCCAGTGTGTCATCTGATTGGATTATCCAGCTGGTAATATCCCTTACAAACAGATACAGCTGCCTAAGGCTGGGCAATACAGTGAAGCCGTATAGTACATTAAAAGGTGATGGAATGTGAAAGAAGATACATGGTCGGGCAACTTCTCTTGTCCTCAATTAAGAGAGAGCCAGTTTCCTCCCTGATAAGTCCTGGAAAATCTCGCTTCTTACCAAAAAGTTCTGTTACTATGGCACTTTGAGAAGAAAAATTGGAAGACTCTCCAACATGTTGGGTGGCAGAAAATGCTACAGGAAATGCTAATTAGTTTGATCCATGACCCTAGTAAAATCTGTCTCTCTTCACAGTGTTTTCACAGTGCATGCAGCACAGAGCTTTGAAGAAAAGTGATAATCACGGATGCATGACAACACCCAACAGCAGAACAAATGCAGAGGAAGTCAACCTATAATTTGTACACCCTGATTTACACAAGACCTCACTACTTGCCTGTAAGCAAGGAATGAATTAATACAGGATTGCAGGAAATAAAGATCACCTAGGACACCTAGGAAAGGAGGAAATAACAAAGTAGGAAAACGTAACACTTGTCAGTGCTCACCCGTGATTTGCTACCTGCTGTTCCTGCTTCAGGGTGATGTGCTCCCTGCAGTTCAGAGGAAACAGCACATACATAGCTCTTAGGATTCACACTGCTATTAATGCATAGTAACTCTAAGAGTTGTGCCCTTGGAAACTCAAGAGGATCTTCAGGAGAGAAAGGCTAGCAAAGCCGTAATGAGTTTTAGGCAGAATCCGGGCGGTTCTCTCCACTAGAGCCCTGATCTGGGAAACGTACCAAGTCACCAAGTCCTGTGCAATCTCAGAGTGCATGTTGACTGGTCAGTTACTGGGTAAATGTCAACTTCAGCTCCCGGAAAGCTGCCCGGCGGCGTTTCCTTTCCTCCTCCTCCCGCTTTCTCTCATCCTGCTCAGCTTTTATCTCTGCTTCAAACTTACTGGCTGAAGAGAGGGCTTGTACCTTTACAGGAGAGAAAGTGAGAGAGCGTCAAAACTTGCTGCAGAGGGAGAGCCAGAGGCTGAACTACTTCGAGATAAGCAACTGCACAGAACTGTTTGCTGCAACTCCCAGCACACAGTGGGAAGCTCTGTCAGCACTGGTCATGTATTAATTACACTGCAGTGCTTGGTTACCGACACCCAATAGCTGTTAGCTCGCTTGACTTTAACATCAGTAAAAGAAAGGCCATTTGCCAATAAGTCACAAGTGACCCAAACAGTGCCATCAGTAGTGGGTCACCTACATCCTCCCTGTAAACAGACAGGAGAGCATAAGCTGTGAGTATACAGCAGGAGAAACTGCTACAAAAAACAGTCCTGAATCCTGAGTCTGAGAACATCACAATACACCATGGATAATCTGGAGATCAAAGAGGCATTGTTTATTTGCTGGCTATTTTTCCAGCTTTCATCTCAGTACATCTGCTGTGCAATAGCTGTGTTAGGCTCCTGGGAAAAAACTCCTTATATAAACAAGTAGGATTATTTTCTCTCCAAGAGAGCTTTCAAAAAGGGTGTTTTGTCAGCTTCGAATGGTATAAAGCTCTTTCAGCCAACCTCAGGACCCTGCAGAACAACTCTGATTCCAAAGGTTACAGAGAGCTGCTTGATAAAGTCATGTCTGAAATCTTATACTCCAAAATACTTCATTCACTGCTGGACTCAAAGTGTTCAAGTTAAAGGATTTTTTTTTCTTTGCAAAGTGGAAAACTCAGTCCCATTAGTTTCCAGGATGCTTTTGTCTTTGAGAGCAGGCACTCAGCTAGTCCCAGAGAGCTCCCAGCCACAGGGAGACAGGTTAGTAACTCAACAGAGATACTGAATTAACCCGTTCTAGTATTGACTGATCTGCAGAGGAAGGTTGTAGCTGGAGTCCAACACAAAGCCTGAAGGGAAAAACTATGGTTGAGTTAAGAAGAGAGAGGAGGCATGAAATACACATTCTTTTAGTTAAGGAGAAAGCTGGCAGTCTCTTCTATTGAAGATCAAGTGAGATCAATGCCTCAGTAGGAATTAAGGCCTTCATGCAAGAGCTTTCTCGTGTTCCTCTGTGATACACCATACCTTTGCTTCAAAGAAGTTTTTAGCTCCTTTGACTCCCTCAATGGAGACATCTATCTCTGAGAGCTTTGCAAGAGTCAACAGGCCACTGTCCTCTTCAAGTTCCCCTGCTGCAGCCTTATGGAAAATCAGCAGGAACTGGAAAGACAGAAAGGAAACATCTAAGTTCTTCAATAAGACTCAAACAATTTAAAATGCAAACAGCACAGACAATTACCTGGAGGCGGCTGGAATTTACCTTTCAGAGTGAAGGAAACCAGGTCTGTATCAATGAAAAGGTACTATGCTTCAGAGTTCTAGCACACTGGAAATTGGACTAGGAGGTAGAAATCTTCTAGAAAGAGGGCTTCCTAGGGAGCAAAGACCTGGTGAAGCACAAGTCCTACAGAGTCTGAGCACCACTTGTCTTGAGAAAGGAAGCCATCTCTCCACTTGCCCAATTCAAACACATGATGAACTCAGATACACCTTTAATCCCCACAAACTAAATGTATATTCACAAGCCTTGCCTGATTGGCTTATTCTGTGTTCTGTGGACTCAAATCACATCCCACAAGAACAAAAGCAGGGCAGCGATGGCCCTGGCTCACACATGAACCACAGGCTCTCTGAACCTAGGCATCCGTGCCCTCCTCTTAAGGCAGAACAGCAGCCAAAGTGTATGCCCTGGAAAGGGATCCTATGAACCCTGCCTTCTGTGATTCCCAAGCCCTGTGGCCCACAGAGTGCAGGAAGGTAAAATAAAACCATTATCAAATGCCCTAGGGGAACAGAAGATCCCTTGTCTAGGGCATGGGATAAGAGACTTGAATCAACCTTTGAATTGTGCCTCAGCCTCTTTCAGGAACCGTGTCTCTTTTCTCTGAGGTAACCAAAGCCTATGTCATGCCCATAAAATAACACACAGGAGAGCTTCTCTGAGACCTGTCAAAGGTATCCCCTTGTGATAGTCAGAGTGGCTTGAACAAGTATGCACAGAGCAACTGGCTTGGAAATCTTTGTCCTGCCTTGTACCATAGAATTTAACAAACTTGCAGTCACTACAACAGAGTACAAGTGAGCTGTAAAAGGAAACCGAAAGGCACATCACCCTCCACTTACTTTACTGAAGCACACTTACTTTACTGAAGGCCTGCCTGCTTAAAGACCTCTGCACCACCTTCAACCAGGTAACTGAATTCCAGCTTAAGATTTGAATGCTCTGTGCATCACTTGAGAGGTTCTGTCCCTCCTTGCTATTCTTGGCCACCCCAGGAGCTGCCTGAAGGCTTGGCACAGTGAGATGAAGAACAGAGAAGAGGACAAGTCACTTGGGTACAAAAGGAGCACAAGCAACAAAAGCTGGGCTACTACACCGCTTCAGTCCAGGGCAGAGGGCTGAAAATAACTTGCAGTGTTATCCTGAAATCCACCTGCACAGGGGACTTCACTTTTTCCTATGGATAGCCCGAGCTGTCCCAGAGGAGGGCAGCAGAGTCCTACCATCCGTGCTGAGCCAGTCCCTGGAGCACTTGCCTGCTTGAAGCTACTGGCAGCAGCTGGTGAAAATGCAAGAATTCTGGAAGGCTTCCCCTGGGGAAGGGTGTGGAGATGACGGCAGCGCTGGCTGCCCTCTCGCCGAGGCAGTGTCACCTGGCATGGCTTCATGCAACGGCCTCATAAACCCGAGTGTGCGCAGCACGGAACAACAATAGCATGTTGTGCTTGGAACAACCACCCTCCTCCACCCCCAACTCATGTGAGAAGTTAACAACGCTCTGCTGAACAGGCAGAACATTCTGCTCAGAAAGAAACCAAGTCTCTCCAAAATATCCTCTCCTTCTGCTCAGATCTGCTGGACTCGGGCTAGTTTCTCTCCTCTTCCGCCTTCCAGAGCGGAGACAAGGAGAGCTGGCAGCCAGGAATTAGTCATGGCTCCTCCTCGCAGTTTCTGCTCCACCCTGCGAGTCAACACTTCCTGGCACTGGAAAAAGGCAGCAGAGGCAGCACAATCCCAAGGTCTGGTACAGCTGTCGCCTGGGGAGGGACTGGAAACACCCAGTCACGAGTACAAGTGTGCATGAATCACCCTGAAACTAGGGGACAGGGCTGCAATCCTCCTGTGGAGTACCACAGCAATTCTCCACTGGAATATGGGCTTCCACAGCCAGGAAGCACAAGCTGAGCTAAAAGGAAATGAGAGACCGAGCCTCTGGTTGGGCAGAGACGATATTAATGTCAGCCCCAGGGAGGTGAACCATGAGGCCCCATGCTGGTTTCTGCAGCAGCATACTGCTTGCAGCTCACCAGTTAATTTCCCTGAAGGCATCAGTCCTTACTAACCAGGTAACACCAGCAATTTGCATTGCATGCCCATTCCCAACCTGTCTCACACGCTTGCTGAGCCCAGGGCACATCACATGCAGTGAAGCCTCAGGGAAACAACAGAGAAGTCAAAGCAAGGATAGGTGCTCTCAAGGAGGATGCAGCACATATCCTCCCACCAACCTCAGAAGAGCTAAAAGATGCCCTCATGTCCTTCAATATACAAGACCTACCCCACAAAATACAAGACACCCTCCCTCCCCCCAAGTGCTAGGTATTGGAGCGATGCTACTGTCACACTGCCTCACCCTGCACTGTGTTGGCCTCAGGGATGCAAGGGAAGGTACAGGATTGAGCAGTGGCAGCAGCAGCCTTGCAACAGCTTGCCAGAACAGCAGTACCACCCAAGGCTATGGCTGACACCAGCCCTGCTAGCCAACACATGATTTTTGCAGCTTCTATATATCAGCTAGCATTATACATTGCTTTTCCAGCAATTACCTCTGGTTTCCTGTGGTAATAACGAAACTAGATGGTCAGACTTTGTTTGAGTCACAGGGGGAGCCTTGGTGCAGTTAACTGTTGATGTAATGATGGATGCTTATGGTCAGTGGCCAGCTTTTCTTACAGGGCCAACAATCAGCAGCAGCAAGCCTGCTTCACAGGCAACAGCTTTCCTGGGATGGGATGACACTACACAAAGCAGCAGCAAAAGGTGACCTTCTGCTAGTGAAAGAGGTCCTCACCAATTCACTGGTCAGGGCAGAAGCAGCACATCTTCAGGCATGTATATCAGAACTCAGTATTCTCTGGAGAGGCAGACAGGAGCCCTCCAATGCTCAAGTTACACACCCACAAGTTCAGACTCTCATTCAAACCAGGGTTTCTCGTTGTGTTGTCAGAGCGTCCTAAGTAAACCTGGTCACTGTCTCTGTAATTGCTTATCACCACCACCAGGAAACAGGGTGGGGCAGGACCATGGGCTGGTTCAGGCCTTCTCACCGACCAGGAAGTCTGCCTCCTTGCCAGTCCTCTGCCTGAACACAGCAGCTAGACATGGCACATCTGCAGCAAAGCAAGAGGCATCCTGCTCCTCTTCATTACAGGAAGCTTTGGGCAGAGGCCAAAGCTGCTGTATGATTTGTCCCTAGAGCTCTGCCAGAGACAATCCTTTGTTCTAACTTGTGTGTCACTCGAGCTTGTGTTTGCTCCACCGTCATTTTGCATCTGGTGAGAAGCTATAAGAGCCCCAGCTGCCACATGCTGCCTGCCAAGGGCTGGCAGCACAGACGGCCCCTGCCAGCTGAGGGGCAGCCATGCAAGGGGCTGTGATCCAAACAGGTGGTGGCAGAAGAGGTGCTGTATCACCATTCGTGCCACAACACCACAGCTTCTTCCAGAGCCTTGGGGATAAAGGCACTTCTCTTTCACAGAAGGGCCCCTGCAGCAAGACCAGTGGCTAGCTTCAGTTCTTCAGCCAGGGTGAAGGGTGGCCCAGCGGCCAAGCAGAGAAGGCTCCTCCAGCCCACACAGTGATTTGGCAAGTGCAGTCTGACCTGAGGCCAAGTGCACCGTGTTCTTCCTGCTTCACTGGATTCCTTGCTACCCCTGGCTCACTTCTGACCTGAAGTCTCCTGTCCTGCCCAGAGGAGCTGCCGGCTTAGGGCTTTGTTGGTGGGATCTGACAGAGTACCACTTCCCAGATTTGCTTGTTCTTCTGCCTCCCTGTGGGCCAGGACAGCAGTGTAGAACACTACAGTTTTTAACCTCTGTCTTTTGCTGCTGTCCTCTAGCAGCCAAAGAAATGCAACAACACGTTTGGGGGATGGAAGCAGAAGAGATGGCATGCCATGTCAGCACAGAGAGACAGTACAACAGCTCTGCAGGGTGCCAGCTGCCCCTCACACACACCCAGCCTAGCCAGCCACAAGCCCTGCCCTCTCATCCTCTCTCCCAGGCACTGCCAGAAGACCCAGCACTGCCATGATGACAAACGTGATGTCCGGAGCTGTGGAGAGTTCTGCACCTCATCTCTATAACCAAGCCTCTATCCTGGCAAGAGGACTAGTGAGAGCACATGCCCTGCAGAAACAAGGGAGCCCAACCATCCCCTGAGATGGGAGGAAGCAGAACAGCAGGACACAAGTAACTTTGGCCAACCTGCAGCCAAAGGAGCTGTCAGCTAATTCAGAAAGCCAGTATGACGTACAGACTGTGAGGAGATGACACAACAGGAGGTTTTGGTGTCTGGTCTCCCCATTCCTGCCAAGATGAGCTGGGTGCCCTTACGTGCATGCAGGTCATAGCTCAAATTCCCTCTTCATGTGCTTGGCAGCAGTTCCTGGCTTGCCCACACTGTTCCCAGCAGCCTCAGCACAGCAGTGACAGACAGACCTGTTCACTGTATGTCCCTGATGAGCCAGCCTGCATCCAGTGCCAAACTGTTTTATCACCATGCTGTGGTTGGTCACTGGACTCCTATATAAATAAGCTGGAAGACTCTTGCACTCTGTGAGACCAGTCGCTCTGAGCGGAGGTCTTGCTCTTCGTCTGAAATGATGCCTAGGCACTATGCTGCAGGAGCCCATCAACAAGACCTTATGACTGAAGGTATATGCCACCTCCAACAACTTCAGGGATCTCTGTCAGCACTCCCAGGGCAGCTGCAGCAGGGCTCAAATGTGCTCCCAAAGTAAGCAGGGAGGCTGAAGAGCTTTGGCATCAGCTATCATTACTGCCACATGGAGATGGATGGTGATAATGGTCCACACCTTAAGCTCCCCATGGCATGGAGAATCTCACCTGCTTCTCCACCGCATCCCACAGCAGGGGAAACACAGAAAGGACAGGGCTACATACATCTGGAGTACAGAGCCCATCTGTCTCCTCCTTCCACCCCACAACCACATCCCTGCCTGCTCCTGTAGTCATCCTCACCTCGCGGAAGCTGAGCTTCCCATCAAAGTCTTCATCTACCTCCTTGATCATATTCTTCAGCCCTAGGTGGGTCTGTGGGGCTCCCAGCTTTTCCATCATCAGCTTCAGCTCCATCAGGTCAATGTACCCATCCCGTCCTGAGTCATACCTGTGGGATGCAAAGGGGAGAAGGTCAGCCTTCATCATCCCCCACATACATCTTCCCAGAAGAGGAACTGTGAAAATGCATAAAGTCACGGGATGATCCAAAGCTTAGCAGAGAGGGGAAGCTGCACAACACAGCCATTGCTGAGATTAAGCCCGGGGAAGTAGGGGGCAGCATTCTGAGCTGTCTCATCAGGGAGAGAAATGCTCAGGAGAGCTCAGACCAAACCACCCACTCAGAAGGAGCATGGAGGAAGTCAGTTTGTATTAGTGGGATTTCCAACTTGCCCACTTGCACGTCCATCACAAAGTTACTTACACATAACTTGCAACATACACCAGCACAGCAAGGTAAAGGCATACAAGAGCCAGCTGCTCTTGGGTCTCCTGCTCATTTATCAGAGAAACAGGGAACAAAGACCAACCAGAACTTCCCAGCTATCTTTCTCTGTAAGCAGAACACATCCCCTCTAGCCGTTAAGATCTTTTCTTTCTGAAATGGCTTTGTACTACACAAGTACCGTGCTTCAGGGCAGCTGTTTATTCAGTGTTCTCGGGCAGAGCAGAAGAGAAGGGCAGTCCTTGGGGACAGCTGTCCTCACTGGTGCCAGGCTGGCAGAAGAAATCAGTGGAATGAAAAACTGCAAGGACTCTGCAGGAGAAAACCAGGTTGGGGAGGCAGCGACCTGCCCTGCTCATTCTGCAACCATGCACTGTGGATGAAAGTAAAGCATCCTGCCAACCCAGCAAACAGCATTTCACACTTACTAGGGTCATCACAAGGTTTCAAAGTCCAAAGTCCAGAAGGATGGGCCCTATGCTACTAATAGCCTGTTAACAGCCCTCCCTCATCCTGCTCCTGCCACCAAAGCATGGGGCTGGAACAGGAGGAGGGGGTTGGCTCAGTCCCCATGCACAGCTTGCCACTGCCCTTCATCAACATCTCAACCCTGACAGAATTAAATCCTTTCAGGTATTCAGGAAAGAAACCCTAGGCACAGCACTGAAGCTTTCCTGTTGGTGGGAGCCAGTCAAATACTCCAACTCATTGACTGTTGGCAGAAGGAGCATGGAGGAAGTCAGCTTCCAAAGAAATGAAGGCTGAAGCCACCCCAGACCAAGATCTGCACAGTTGTGGTTACACTGGAAGAAAGCCCTTTGCAGCTGAGAAACCTCACAGCCACAGAGGAAGTTGTGGCAGATGAAGACATGAACAGCAGCTCCGAGCTGCTCACTAGCGTGGGCAGTATGAACCAGGGTTGCATCCAAGAACTCTGCCCCTGCTTTCACCAGCACAGGCACAGGGTGCTTTCCCCCCTGAACTGGGAAAGGATCCACCACCACCATAACCACGTTTTAGCCTCTCTCTGCCTGTTTCTAAGGGCCCACATGCTCTGCACCCAGCAAACCCTTGAAAGCCCACTAGACCAGACAGCTCTGTGGAAAACTAGGAAAGAAACCTCTGTGAGAGCAGAAACCAGGTCACAGACCTGAGATATCATGGAGAGGATAGGCAGCAGGTTCATCACAGCAAGGAACCATCAGTTAATTAAGCCACACATTCACAAGGTTAGCCAGTCTAGCTTCAAGACACACTTTCAAGACCTCACAAAAGCATAATAAGTGCACTATTTAATTGTCAGTTTGCTTCTCATTCCAATTTGGGAGAAATGGTGTGGAGCCATTCCTCCCAGAAGCTGGAAATGCAGTGCTTTTGATCAGATAAAGCAGCAAAGTGTACCATAGAAGGGAGGCACTTTGAATTAGAGGTTTTATTTTGGCCCCAGCAAGCTCACATTGCCCTTGACTGGGTGCGGAAGTGGGATTACACTAAAACTCCCACCAAGGGCTGCCCACTCAGTATCACGACACTGCCCAGCCCCTCTTGGAGGCAATGGATAACAGAGATAAAGGCAGAAGGAGGGCACATGCCTAGCCTGTGCCTGTTGTGCTCATCTCACCCCTCTGCTACTGATGCTGCCTGCGGGCAAACACCAGCCTCAGTGCCTGCCCTGGCCCTGAGCCCAAGGGCAAACGCACTGTCCTGAAAGGGTTAAGTGTGGGGCACAGCTCCAGGGCTCATCCTCCCTGCAGAGAGGCAGCACAAAGCCAGGATTGTGAGAAATGGGGTCTTGCCAGCAACTGGCCCAGTAGCAGAGCAGCATACTGTACCAGCCACACAATGGGTGCTAAGCATGCCGGGCTGGAGGACAGCTGGTCCCAAGATGCACCCTAAAATCAGGTTTCCAGTCCTTTGTGGTGGAGGATAAGACAGACAGAGGAGACACTGAAGCCCCCAGATGCTCGATGCCAGCCCCCACAGAGAAACAGCAGCACCCTGCAAATTGCTGTGTTCACTCCCAGCCCCCCTCATCTCCTAAAACAGCCTGAGTATTTTCGGAGCTGGGTACAGCCAGTCGGCTGCCACCAAGCCATTCAGCCAGACTATTTAGGGAGACGAGTATTTATAGGGCACAAGAGACAGCTCGAGTCGTTCCCTACCACCCACACACAGACACTCACAGCAATGGGGGAGTGCAAGGTGCGCCTTGTTGATCAGCTGACAGTCCTAACATAGCTTAGCTCTACCAGAAAATACACAGCCTGCTTTTTTGGGTGCACTTTTTTAGGGCCCAGGGCTCCAGCCAGACCTCAATACTGGTCACCTTGGCATTGCTGCCTGCACAGCAGCACGGTCCCAGAGAAAGACACTAGCCAGCCAGCCAGCCCTAACAGCCAGCACAAGCAAAGCATGCCAGGGAGCCATCCTGTACTCCAGAAGTGACACAGCAAGAGCGCACAGCCTTGCCAGCTCCTCCACCACCCATTGTCCTGCCATGACACCAGAGCTTTGTTGCGTTCAGCCTCAAAGCTCCCAGGGCTGCAAGCCAAGCCTCGCCGGGTGACACACAGGCATTAGGGACAGGGGGACTCTCATGACAACAGGCAGAGACACCCCACATAGCAGGCAAAGGAGGCAGTGCTACAGTACATCCCCACCTGCAACGGCTGGAAGGCCACAGGCGGCTGGAATAAGGCTCCCAGCACCACCACAGCAGCATACCTGGCAGCAGATGAGACACAGGCAGTGGCTGCCAAAATCTGCTGCAACAAGGATGCACCCAGATTCCCACACTGGTTGCTTCCACCTGGGCTGCAGAAGCACCAGGAGATGAAAGAAGGAGCAGAAACTGGAGGAGGGGGTGCGACAGGGAAAAGGGAATACTTGCTCAACAGAGTTGCTGTAGAGCAAGAAGTGCTCTACACCATTTCCACCCAAGCACAAACATTGCACTGGTGTTTTGCAGCACAGCTGTGAAGAAAGAAGGATTGAGAAGGGAGGGAAAGAGAGACACTGAGGGCTGTATCACCTCTACTGAGTCCGCAGTCACCTTCCCTGTCTATCTGAAAAACTCCAAGGGGAAAAAAAAAAAGGATAGTTGAATGAGAAATCCCAAATGATGAAGTATCAAATAGCTGTTTCTAAATCTTCATGCTTCTTGACATGAAAACCTGCCCTCCCTGTACACCTTGGTTGTACCCAAGCTTGCTCCATATGCTACCAGCACCTGTATTTTGATCTGCAGCTCCTGCACACTGCAAAAGCCTAACACAGCCTTTGAAATAAAGCAGTTGCGGTAATGGTGCTGAAGTAGTAATAATCTCCTCGTAAATATTTCAAAATCCTTTGTAAGTAGTACTTTATTCCCTCTGAGCACTGTATTTCACCTTACACAGAGGGGGAGGTGCTAATCTGTTCTCCCTGGGATCCAGCAACAGGAAGCACAGCAATAGTTCTTTACCAAGAGGGCAGTTTAACACTGGAACAGGCTTCTTAGAGAGGCAGTCGATACCCGAAGCCTGTCAGGGTTTAGAAAGCACTTGGACAATGCCCTTGGACATGCTGTAACTTTTGGGTCAACCCTGACGTTGTGCTAGATCATGTAATTCACTTTCCAACTTAAGTATACCATTCTGTTGCAGAGAGCTCTGGAAACAATCCCTCCATAGTGAGGTGGGGACAGGAACAAGTTCCTCAGCCACATGCAGCTCTATCCTCACCAGCTGAGGGAGCAGGAACTCTCCTGCTCCTAGAGAACCATAAGGACAAGATAACGTCTCCTCCCAGCAAGATGCTGGACAAGAGCTCAAGGCACAGAAGTCTGCAGGTGCCAGGCTGGGTGCTTGCCACCTGGGGTGGCTGAGTTCCCATGGGGATGACCTCCCTGACTGCTGGGACTGCAGAGACAGTCACAATGGGAGCAGTTCTGGAACAAGCATGTCAGGTCCAGTGCATCAGACATATCCCTCAGTGAGGGGCACCCTCAATGCAAGGGGCTTCAGGAGGTCAAAGGGACATCACAGCCTCTCCCACCAGCCAGGTACAAGGCACTTGTGAAAGACATGGGCAACACATGAAATTCCCTAAGTGCAACAGCAAGGCTGGAATTACTCCACTCCCTCGCACCCTGCAGATGAAGCTGGTGGCTGCTTTCCTCCCCTCTACATACTTCAGGAAGGTCTGTCCAACAAAGCACAGCCTCAAAGCCCGGCTTTCACACCCCCACTGTGCCATCACCCTGGACAAGATGGCACCAAGGGGAGCTCTGAGACTCTCAAGTTCGCTCACAACACTTGGGGAAGGGAGGTTATCATAGTAACCTCAGTCCCCACACATTGTCATCTAATTAGGTCGTATTATAATTAGCCTGAGCTGCAGACTTCCTGTCCTGCCAAAAAAAAAAAAAAAAAATTATATCTACCCCAAAAGCTGCCTGCACCCAGTGGCTCCTGTGTGCACAGCCTCAGCACTTGCAGCAGATACCAACACCCCATCCCTGAGGGAATGGTGGGATGCTGCCAAGGGGAACCCAACCATGTCAACAGAAGCAAGGAGCATCCTTTCTGATTTGGAAGGACACTCCCAGCACTAGCGGCAGCACACAGCCTCTGGATTTCAGAAGTTCCATGTCTGAATGCATCTACACTGGTGCAGTGTGGTCACAGCCACCAGCATGGGACATCCTGACAGGTGCCAGAACAGCTGTTACCATCAGCAGCTCCAGTTCTCCAAGAGCGCCTCAACACAGCCCATACTGCTTGCAGGTCTTACAGGCTCAATTTTACTCCCACCAGTAGATTTTTACATCCCATGAAACTGCTAAAGATGAATTAAAAAACGCTGGGATGGGAAGGATGGAAAGTCTGTCATCCTGTGGCAGCAAGAGGATACATCTTAGCCTGTCAGAGGCTTATTCCTTACCCTTAGTAAGAAACTAAGTTTAGTAAGTAATGCCAGGTTGTGGTGGCCAGGGCCAATAAGCCACAGAAAGAATAAAAGCCTTAATGACATTAACTCAAGCTCTAACTGGTAGGAATTAAGGGGAGCATTTCCTCTCCTCCTGGAGCATGTGGTGGCAGCCAGGATTTGAAATAGGTCACTAGGAGCAGATGGAGCAAAGACCAGATCCTGTGCCACAGCCAACACCAGGTGCCTGCGACAGAGTGAGCACCAAACAGGGGTTTCCATCTGCCTGTTCAGAGAGCACATGGGGATCACATAGTCCAACTTCTTCCCCTTTTTGCACAAGGGGCTGGTGTTCAGCTGCAATGGCCCTCCCAAGGCAAGCAATGTTTTCCAGCCACATTGACCTGCTGATTAGCATTCAACTGCAAAGCCTAGGTCTCTCCTCCCTTACAAGGCCGGCATTTAATGAGCTCATTGTTGAAAAATTCAGCTGCAGTTCAGCTCTCTCACTTTTTATGTCCCAAAACACCACAGTTCCTTCCCTCAGCCCTATTGAGGCAGTGGCACTGCTCACTCTGGGTGCTCACCCACAGCTGCCTGCACAGTTTGTTCTCCTTCCCTCCCAGCACCACATCTCAGGCCTTGTCAGAGTGGGATCCCCTTTTTAACCTTCATGAAAAGGAGCACAAGCATGAGCAGATCAACAGTCTCACCCACATCACCTCCCTTTCCATGCCCATGCTGCTGACTCAATGCTGCCTATGCAACAAAGAAATCCGGTGAGCTCACAAAAGCCCATCGCCTGGTCTCCTCCCAGAAACATCAGACTACAGGATACCCAAAGCAGCTCTCAGGTAGGAGCACAAGGACCTAAGAAGATACAAACCCTGCTGTATTCATCTCCGTAATCTGAGGTAGGCCTCTGGACCTTGCCATGACAGCCTGTGTAGCAACTCCATGATTCTACATCTTTACGCCCAGCAGCAGCTGCCCCCCAAGTCTAGCAGCCCAATTAAGCTGGAGAGGTATTAGTCACCAAGAGCACAGGTGACAGGGAAACCTGAGCACAGAAAATCAAAGCTAGAGCACAAAACCAGGCCTCAGGAGAGAAAAAAGGGAAGGATCATGGCCCCGGGGACACAGCTCTCCATGTAGCCAGCAGCCTTTATACATTGATACAAACCTTTTTGCCGGGAGGGGATCCCTATCTCAGGGGAAGCTGTGCTCACTCAATCTTTGTCTGGTTGAATGGGACAGGGCACCGAGCCTGGCCAAGGGGACAGGGGAAGGAGTAACAGCAGCACCAGGCAGAGCCAGCCAATCTCCAAGGGATGTCCAGGGTGTCAGTTTGTGATGTCACTCGTTTAGGGCCGATGAGAGGCCCCGGAAAACAGACCCACCACGTCCCCCGGGTTGAGGAAAAGCAACTTCTGTGCTGTCTCAGCCCACCCACAGCTTCCTCCAAAGCCCCAGTTCACCGGGGCCACAAAGCAGCGCAGGGGCAGCCCCGAGTTAGCGTCCAACTCTGCGAGCATCTTCTCCCCCACACCTTCTCCTACATGCGCTGGGACAATCTGGGGATCGGATGGCGCCGGTAACCCGCCGCAGCCGTCTCCAGCTCGACCGCAAAACCGCGGAGAAACGGGAACATCTGTCCGAGAGCAAGGCAGCCCCTTCTCCAGATGCGCCCCCAGGGAAAACTGGCCGCGGAGGAAAGACAGAGTGCAAAACCAACCCACCATCCCTTCCCGCCCCACTCACAGGCGGAACATGCGCTCCATGTCCTTGATCTGCCGGCGGGTGAACTCCTTGAACTCGGTGTAGGGGTTGAAGACGGCAGCCCGGCGGGGCTGCGCCGCCCCCTCATTGATGTCCTGCCGCCGGCATAGCTTGGCGCTCAGCTCCGCGTCCGCGCTGGCCGTCAGGCAGCTCCGCTCTCCCTCTCCCATCTCCTCACCCTCGCCCAGCTCCTCGCTCTCGGCCACCTCTTCGCCCTCGGCCGTCGCTGCGCTCTCCTCCAGCTGCAGCCGCCGTTGCAGCTTCTGCGCCAGCTCTGCCGAGGCCATAGTCTATCTGTGGGTCGCTGTGTGAGTTACAAGAGTGCCAGAGAGAGCTCTTGCTCAAGCTCTGGCCGGGTCCGTTCCGCCCCGGCCTCACAACTTTATTCCCTCTCTTGGAAGGGAACGGGGCGGGACGGGGCGGGACGAGGCCGGGACGGGGCGGGCGCTTAAGGAGGCGCGGCGGTCGCCAAGGTGCCGTGGGGGGGTAGCGTGGGGTACTCCCCCACCCCCGGACACGGCCTGCAGCCCCACAGGTCGACCCCCCTCATCGTGTGCAGTTTCACATAAAGAAGTCACTCCCATACTCGGCAGCCCCCCCCAGATCTCCCACCGCTGGCAACGCACCTCCGCGGACAGCAGAACCCCCCTTCTCAGATACAGCACGTCCATGTGAGTAGAGTCCTCCCCCAGGGAGCGCCCTGAACCCCACAGTAGTCCCGGGTTGCACAGGCCGTGTATATCCACTCGTTGCACTACGGCTTTCCGTAGATCGAGACGACCCGCCCCCCCCCAGCCATGGATGGTGAGAGCAGCAGGGCCTCACCGGCCCCACAGACACCTCACGGACGACCTCACAGCCCCGCGGCGACGGCGGAGGCAGGGGAACGACCCTTTAAAGCCACCATGCGTCTTTCCTCTCTGATCTCCTTGAACTTAAATTACCCCTGAGAAAGCTCAGCTCAGCTCTGGGTTTTCCCTCCTCTACAGAGCCTGTAAGACAGGCAGTCCGTTTCCACTACCCTGCTCCCTTTCCCGAGATGGGTCCCAGTGCCACCCGTGCTGACCCCAGGGCCCTGTGGGGGAGAGGGGTGACCCTCCCTGGACCATCCATCCCTGGTCTGGCCAACAACAAGCTGATGGTGTCCTCCAAGATGGGATTAGGGTGCTTTAGCGTGGCTGCTGATGAGATTTAGCCACCAGGGAGGAGGGGGAGAGGACAGCATCGGATGGGACACTCTGCCTGCTTGTGCCTGAGCATGTGCGTCACAGCAATCTGTCCCAGCAGCACTTAAGTGGCTGTTGCACAACACCAGGCAGGTGGTAAGTAGCTCTCTGACCCTACCATGATGTGGTAACCTAAGATTAAACCTCTTGGGTGACTTCGATCACAGAAAACATCCTCAGAAAGTGACTGGTCAGAGAGTTTGAGACAATCCTGCCCACTATTTGCTCCTTAGGCAGGTGAAGGTCATCACAGAAAGGGGCAGAATGGCTGCAGGGTCACAACAAGCCAAGGCACAGGAGGACCACTGCAGGAGTTTTACAAAAAAAGTACCTGAAAACATATCTCCTGTACAGAAATTACAGCACATGCTGTCACAACACTGCTTTTTGCTTATAAGCTCAAGGGTCAATGATGAACAGAAGCTTTTTAAACATGAGAAACAAGGGGAGAAGAGACAGCACACACTCCTTAATCACAGCCCACTCAGGGGATTCATGACACAGGCATTTACCTCGACACAGGCTGTCCAGACAGAAAACTCACATCCATGATGCCATGTACAGAAATTAAAATTATGTGGTAGAGAAGGAAGGGAAGTGCAATAATGAAAATGAATATTTTATTTCAAAGGGCACAGAGAAGACAGGATAATCTGAATAAAGACAGAACTGAAGCATGGCACTGAATGGAGATAACGTTACATACAAATCATGTAAGGTAAAGTACATAAAAATGAACAAAATTCTGTAGTTAACATGAAGAGCATGAACAAGAGTAATATACAGTGATATTCCTATAAGAAGGCTACGAAGAGAAGGGAAGGCAATGAGCATATCAGAAAAGGAGTAGTAGTTATAGATTGTCTTTTTGGGGTGGGGAAGGGGAGTGTCTGTGTCTGGTTTTCATGTGCATAGCCCAGGTTGGGTGGGTGGGTACAGATATAGGCTGTTGGAGTGGAGGAGCAGTGTACTGGAAAAAACGTGGCAGAGATTAGACGGGCAGAAGGGGCGTTCTGTGTGGGTCGAGAGGGCTGCTGCAAAGAAACAGGGTGCGTATGGCCATACCAATCTGAGAATACCTGATCTTGAAAGATAAGCAGGATTAGGACCATTTAGTAATTGCATGGGAGACCACTTGGGAATACCAGGAGCTGTAGGCATTACTTTTTGGCAACTGCAGGGTGACGTGTGAATTTTTTTTCTGTGCAGGATCCAGGGTGGATGATCAGGTGAAATGTATGCTGCTAAAAAATGCAAGCGTCTTCCGAGGAGGAGGCTGGCGTGTAGTAGATGGGCAAAGCGGGAGATGGGTGCTAAGCAGGATCGTACCCAGGTAGTACTTGGATGGGAGACCCCGTTTGGAAATACTAGGTGATGTAGGCTTTTGTTTTTGGTATGTAGGGGGCCCAGGGTGAGTGG
>VZTY01002225.1:4439-42613 GCA_013400935.1 Turnix velox
CCCTCCCCTCCCCTCCCCTTCCCTTCCCTTCCCCAGGCTCAATCAACCCCAACTCCTTCAGCCTGTCCTCATAAGGCAGTTGCTCCTGCCCTCTGATCATCTTAGTGGCCCTACTGTGGACCTGCTCCAACAGCTCAGTGTCCTTCTTATGTTAAGGGCTCCAGAACTGGACACAATATTCCAGATGAAGCCTCACCAGAGCCCAGTTAGAGGGGCAAAATCACCTCTCTTGACCTGCTGGTCACACTTCTCTTGATGCAACCCAGGATTTGGTTGGCCTTCTCGTCTTGTTTCTCTGTGATGTAAAATTTAGGTCTAGGGATTTCTAGAAGGGTAGTTGAGCATGTTGCAGTTGAACTGAGAGCTGCAGGTGGTATCTGCTGCACCCAGCAGGAGCAGCTCTCAGGATGGTTCATTGCTGCCAGGGGCTGGCCTTGATGCTTTCCATTTTATACCTATTTCCTTTGTGTGCTGGTGGGAAAATTCAGTGATGCCACCAGATGTGACACTGGAATAAAGAGACTTGGGTATCAGGGAAACTACTAGTGTGAAAATTAACTGGAATGGTTTGGCAAAGTCATTTGTTTCCTTTTCCTCACCCCGTGGTTTGTTGTTAAGTCCCATTAACACGTGAAGATAATTTTTCTGCTTAATTGGTTGTAGTAAACAGAAGCACTATAAATTAATTACCTCTTTAATGTTTAAAAGGTTATATCCCATTCATTTTATGACTGATTAGTATCATTTCACTGGATTGAGAGAGCTTGAGGTCATCTGATGTTTGAAAAGCACAGTTTGTTGCTTTCTGTGATTTGCTGCTTTAGAGGGCATGAACGCTATCTGGGGATGTCAGGGTGTCAGTGTCTCTTTCCAAACGCTAGTGAACCATAATTAATTGTTTCCTGTAATCCAACTCATTGATTTTCTACGTTTGAGATGATCCAAGGAACTGCTTTACTCCAGGGATTAATTACAAAGAAATAGAGAGTGCACATACACTCTCATGAACATATTTTTGCTAGTTAATCCTAATGAGGATCTTTAACACCACGTGGCAGTCACTGATACAACTGGGAGGAGAGTTTACACAGTAGCTGTTAGCCATGCCCATCCTGCAAAGATTGTGCTCTTCATTAGTGAAATACCAGTGGGTTTGGGGTTGACCACCTGCAGATGGACCTCCTAGACCCTCTTGGTTCATTGAGGAGGGAGCTTGCTGTCTCTTCCGTTGAGTATTTGGTAGCAGATGGACCTCCTAGAAGCTCTTGGTTCAGTGAGGAGGGAGCTTGCTGTCTTCTCCACTGTTAGTTTGGTGATGGTCAGAGAGGATTTTTGGGTTGTAATATTTGATTTTATTGTTTAACTTCTTTGAACTTTATCAAGAGAGAGTAAATGGCCTGAACATTCTCTCTAGACTTTGTGTTTCGGCACAACCAAACCCTGTTTAGAAAAACCACATGGAAACATTAACTTAGGTATTTACAGCTTTTAGTAGCTTTCTCCTGTTGCAATGTTTTTTTCAAGTTTCCCTTCATAAAGTCATGGCATATAAGGAGAGATACAGAAACCAGTGCGTCACCAGCAATTGTCTGACCACCCTCAGCTTTCCACATACACCTTTTATTTCTACACCTCTGCTTTCTGCTTAGAATCCCAGGGTGAGGAGCTGAGTCACATCCAATTTCTTTACAAACAAATGAGAAGAAACAGCAAATGGAGGGAAACATAGACCAGATCACAGATTCCCGTGGGGGAAGCCAAAATTTGTTGAATTAACAATATTGTTAGACAGTTTTCTGGAAAAGTAGACATCAGACTTCATCAGTCACATGAAGAATTGCTGGCTTGAAGGTAGAGGGATTACTTCTTGCTCTAAGTTATGTGAAGGTCAGTTTTTCTTTTCCTTAGTGATTTACTTCCTTCATGCAAGTAATGCGGTAACCTTAGAAAATTCTTGGAATATTATGAAGTGTCATGTTAGTATTCTCAAGAAGTTAAACAACTGTTTGGAGAGGTGAGGATTTAAGGATAAAGAATTTTATTTCCCATTGCAAGAGGGAGGTGATGAATCAAAGAACGTGATTGAAACTTTCCAAATTCACCAGTACTTAACTTCTGTTTTGTTGTTGTTATTATCATCATCATCATGTCTGTGTTTTCTGCTTGTAACTTTTGGACATGGTGAAAGGGCTTGTGGCTGCAAATCTCTGCACACTCCTCTGCAGCACTGCTGTGGAGCCCATAAGCCCATTAAGCTTCCCAGGGAAAAATACCCTCAGCATCTGGGAGAGGTTAAATGTTCCAGGGGAGAGGTTAAACATTCGTTTTGTCCTCTGCTGCTGTAATTCCAGAAGCCAGATTAGTTCTGAATCATCTGAAACACATTCATTCAAGATTAATGAGAAAGAGCAAGTATGGAGAATTTCAGCTGGTATAAGCTCCTTGGCTTGGGGCAAGTGGTGGAGGAGGGGGGGGTTCACCCTGGCAGCAGCTTGTGGGTCATGCTCAGTTTTGAGTTTCCTCAGTACTTAAATTGGTGAAATTGGGAATCTCTCCCTACCAGATTAACAAGAATTTCAGCAAATGACATGAAACCTTTCAGGGCTGGGGGGAGTGGGATTTAAAGTCCTCTTCTCTGAGAAGAGAATCCTCAGGAGGGACCTCATAGTAGCTTCTCATTACCAGAAGGGGACCTACAGAAAGGCTGGGGTAAGATGAGACACTAGAAGAGGTTGCCCAGATAGGTTGTGGATGCCCCCTCATTCCCTGGAGGTGTTTAAGGCCAGGCTGGATGAGGCACTGAGCAACCTGGTGTAGTGGGAGGTGTTGGGGAGTGGAACTAAATGATCTTTGAGGTCCCTTCCAACCCAAACCATTCTCTCATTCTGTGATCTGTTTCTGTTTTGTTAGAGATCAGGTCAGTCCTTTCACATAATCACATGTTTATAACTTCGTG
Source organism: Turnix velox (assembly GCA_013400935.1). Lineage (NCBI taxonomy): Eukaryota > Metazoa > Chordata > Aves > Charadriiformes > Turnicidae > Turnix > Turnix velox. The sequence goes on from VZTY01002225.1 coordinate 7,396, forward strand.
CGTGTTCAATATACATCGGTGTCTTTAAAATTAACAAGCAACATTTTCTCACTAATGAATGCCAAGCTGTTCCAGTGGAGATGAGCATATTGTTAATCTCAGATGTGAGAGACTGTCAGGCCTAAGTTAAGTCAGGGTTAGAAATGGGAGTGGAAACCTTGTGATGAAAGCATTTATGAAATCCAGACAGGTCTAACAGCAATGCTGTATAGGCTGGATGGAGGAATGTTCATTCCTGTGAGGGTGGGGAGACCCTGGAAGAGGTTGCCCAGAGAGGATGTGGATGCCCCCTCAATCCCTAGAGGTGTTTAAGGCCAGGCTGGATGAGGCACTGAGCAACCTGGTGTGGTGGAAGGTGTCCCTGCCCATGGCAGGGGGGTTGGAACTAGATGATCTTTGAGGTCCCTTCCAACCCAACCCATTCTATGATAAGTTCTGCAAAAGTAATAAATGGAGAATTCAGGACTAGAATAACAGAAGTCACTTGGGTCACCTTGGACTTTTTACAGTTTTAATCACTTTCAATTTAGGAGAAAGCCTTCTCTTAGTAAAGCTTTTATGGTGTTTGGCTTGGACTGCAGCTCTTCCGTCCCACTGCAGTTCAGTTGCTCAGGTGATCTGAGTGCAAGACTCTTCACATCAAGTTCAAAATGGTGAGCCTAGACATTGACAGTTGCTTGAACCCATTTTCTGGAGTTCTGAGATCAAACACTTTTGTTTTTTTCTTCTAGTTGAATTCTGGTAAAATCAAAGTTAGCATCTTCTAGTTCAATTCTAGCCTGGTAAAATCAAAGTGAAAATTAATGTCTTCTTTCCCCTTAGTTGTTTTGCAACAAACAGAAAAGCATTTCATCAGAAAACTGTAATGCTCCATTTCTGATGTTGTAAAATAGAAGAGAATCAAACTTCTCTCTGTTGGCCAGTATTTGATGCTGCTGCAGCCCAAAGAGGTCACCACCCTCTCTGGTCTGAGAAGATCCCTGAACTCAGGAACTTCTGGACTCCAGCAGACTGACCTGCTGTGCCCACATGGGCTGGCACAGGCATGGTCCATAGCATGTGAGCAAGTTTAGGTAGCTCAGAATTAATTTTCCCCAGCCTGACAACCATCAGTTTTTCTTCCAGTGATGTATAGGCTGGGAACCATTCAATAGCAGTGTGAAATGAGGAGAAACACAACACTACATCATGTGAAGTAACCTGCAGTGTTTTTCCTGACTTCACAATCAGCAAAGCAGGAACAAATAATCCTGGAAGTGAGCTGTGGTGTTCCTCCTTCAACTGTGTGCACTTCAAAGGACTATTCCCTCACCTACTGTGCTGTTACTCAACAATTCCATCCAGAGATAGAGAGTCTGTGTTGGCAGGTGACAAGTGACTTGCCTGAAGTCATTCAGTGGTAGAAGCAGAATTCTCAATGAGAAAAAAAAAATCTTTTTTAACTAAAAGTGACGTGGGACAGTTGTCTCAGCATGCATTTTCTTCTGAAACATCTGGACTTTTTCCTGTTTCACTATTCAGCTTAGAATTCTAAAGTGTTCCCAATAAATGTGTTAAAATATTTAAGCCCAGGTTAGTGAGAGGTTTTCATTTTGCACTATTGCTGCCATACCTCAAATAGCCATCTCTCTTAAAATGCCAACTCCCTAAAGTAATTATGATTATTTTACTTATTTAAAGAACAAATACTCCATTGTTGTCCATAAATATATTTTCAGCTCTTGATAAAGCCCAAAATTCTGGCTGAAGGCTTCAGATCCTCGATGGGGGGACATGAAGGCTTCATACATCATATCAGCACTGAGAGCTGCCTTTGAGCACCACAGCACAGTCATTGGTGTTCTCTGAAAGACACATGATTATGTTTTTCTTTAAATTAAGATCCCTTATTCTGGAAATTTGAGAAGCTTTTTTAATCTTTCTCTCCCCTTCCCTTTTCTTCCTTAATTACTTTAAGTGGAGACGGTGGCAAAAGAATGGCTTTGGCTATTTGAAGAACTTCAAAGATTTGACCAGTTTTCTATGATCCTTCAAAAAGCAGCACAGAATTTTTATTTTCAGGTGTTCTGCCATGAAGAACTTTCCTGAGCAACTTTTCTTTTGTCTTTAATAAAAATTTAGATGTAATCCCTCTAGCAGTCTTGTCATATAGAAAACTCATTTAGGGCGCACAAGAGATCAAAATTTTATTATTCACTCGAAAATGTGTTAGATACCCTGGAGAAACTGGGAAACACTCCCAGCTAGGAGCTTAAAATCTCCATCCCACATGTTGCAGTAAGTGAGAGATACCGAGAGACACAATAAAAGAGGGAATTGCAGGGGAAAGAAAGAGAAGCATTTCAAGAATATTAGATCAGCCTTCATAAATTAAAAATCAGTACTGTGAATTCATAAATCTGGAATCAGAGGATCATAGAATGGTTTGGGTTGGAAGAGACCACAAAGATCATCTAGTTCCAGTCCCACCTCCCACTAGACCAGGTTGCTCAGTGCCTCATCCAGCCTGGCCATAAATACCTCCAGGGATTGAGGGGGCATCTGCAACTTCTCTGGGCAACCTCTTCCAGTGTCTCCCCACCCTCACAGGAAAGAACTTCTTTCTTCTCTCCAGCCTAAGTCTTCCCTCTTCCAATTTACATCCATTATTCCTAGTCTTACCATCACATATCCTATTAAAAAGTCCTACCCCAGCCTTTCTGTAGCCCCCTTCAGGTACTGATAAGTTACTATAAGGTCTCCCCTGAGCCTTCTCCAGGCTGAGCAACCTCATCTCCTTCAGCCTGTCCTCATAAGGAGAGTGATCCATTCCTCTCATCATCTTTGTGGCCCTCATCTGGACCCCCTCCAACAGCTCAACATCCATCTTCCAGGATCTCTTTTAAGAGTAATGTTTTGCCACTTACTGAAAATCCAAGAAGATAGGGGAATGGATTTATATATTTAAAATCTCTACAGTATAATCAGTTTTCATTAAAACCAGGAAATACCTTAACATGTACCTGCCAGATACTTTTTATTATATGCTGTCATTAGCTCAGGTTAGTAGAAGGGTTTTTTTTCCCTTTGATTGGGCAGGAAGCTCACTTGCCTGTTGCTAGGTGATCACTAATTGTGTTGTTAACTGCCAGCAAGCTGCTGGCAGGGATTATAAGTTTATTTCTTTCCTTAAAAAAACGCATGTGTTAGAGGTGCATCTGTGTCTGAATGCTTCTGTGTTGCTCAAAATGTATATTAGGAGTGAGAAATTCTCTAATACATCTATGGTTATGTGCCAGCTGCAGAAGATTTAACCCTTTGTTTGCAATGCAGCAGTTTTAGCAGCCCTCATCCAGGAATGCCATTAAACTTCAGTGTAGAAAGTAGAGTTGATGTAACAATATAAGGATCTCAGCTCTCTGGTGCAAGCAATGAAGAGAGGTCAGGAAAGGTGATTTTGGCCCTCTGTTCTGCTCTGGTGACACTCAACCTGTAATTACTGCATCCAGCTCTAGGGCCCTCAGCACAAGAAGGACATAGAATGGTTTGGGTTGGAAGGGACTTTAAAGATCACCTAGTTCCATCCCCACTGCCATGGGCAGGGACACCTCCCACTACACCAGGTTGCTCAGTGCCTCATCCAGCCTGGCCTTAAACACCTCCAGGGATTGAGGGGGCATCCACAACCTCTCTAGGCAATCTCTTCCAGTGTCCCATCACCCTCACAGGAAAGAATTTCTTCACTATATCCAGCCTAAATCTCCCCTCTTCCAATTTGCATCCATTACTCCTAGTCCTGCCATCCTGGCCCCTATTAAAAAGTCCTACCCCAGCCTTTCTGTAGCCCCCTTCAGGTGTGGAGAAGGTGCTATGAGGTCCCCCCTGAGCCTTCTCCTCTCCAGGCTCAACAACCCCAACTCCTTCAGCCTGTCCTCATAAGGGAGGTGCTCCAGCCCTCACATCACATTCATGTCCCTCCTCTGGACCTGCTCCAACAGCTCAATGCCCTTCTTCTCTTGAGGGCTGCAGAACTGGACACAGTAACTCCAGTTGGGGTCTCACCAGAGCTGAGCAGTGGGGCAAAATCACTTCTCTTGACCTGCTGGCAGCCCAGGACTTAGTTGACTTCTGGGCTGCATCTGCACACTGCTGGTTCATGTTGAGTTGATGTTGGTTCTGTCTTTGTTTCCACTCCTTTCTGCCCTGCTTATCATTATGTTCTGGTCATACTTGGTAACTCAGTCACTGGCCTGTATTTATTGCCTTTCTTCTGTGTTTTCATCATGCATTAATTGTGGTGTGTAGTCCCACACAATTGAATTTGGTTTGAATTTTAAGTTGTTTGGGGTTTTTAAATCTATTAATCAGGTCTCTCAGACAAAGGAGCCTCTGAAAATTTTTGGCATAGCTGTCAAATGCTGCAACTTTGAGAGTGAATTCATACCCTGGCTTTAAGAACTGCACTCTCCTTGCTCTGATGTGAATTCCAGAAGACAGTGGATTTATATTTCCATTTTTAAGTCTCTTGATGCCTAGGTACCTTTTAGGGTTTACTGTAAACATGTGGCTTAGATTTTAGTAGTAATAATTAGTCTGGAATGGCTCACATGTATTATTGCTTCTGTATGGCCCGGGGAGCTTCTGGTTGGGCTGGCTGCCTGCCACCAATCCTTTCTGGCCAGCCAGTCAGCCTTAATGTCACCCTGGTTTCCAGAATAAGTGATGTCCAAATCAACACATTCCCATGGAATGTTTTAGATTTCAGCAAAGCAGCATTTTCCTATGGAAAAGCCTTCCCTGAAACAAAAATCTCTACTAGCCCCACTTGGTCACAGGTGACTTCCCATGGCTGGGACCTTACAGCACAACCAAATTTCCTACAGATTCTGTCATCAGAGATAGAAGAGTTTGTTGCTTGCCTTGAGCAGAAAGAGTCCCACTTGTCATTAAAAAACCATAGCAAATCCCAAGGAATGTCTGGATTTGACCAGTGGTGTCTCCTGGTCCCAGGTATCTCGTTTCTGAGTTTCTTTGCTGTGAGGGTGATGAGACAATGGAAGAGGATGCCCAGAGAGGTTGTGAATGTCCCCTGGATGCCCCCAGGCCAGGCTGGATGAGGCATTGAGCAACCTGGTCTAGTGGGGGGTGTCCCTGCCTGTGGCAGGGGGTTGGAACTAGATCATCTTTAAGGTCATTTACAGCCCAAATCATTCTATGATTCTGTGGTATTCTCCATAAACACTGTTAGTTGTCAGCTCTCCTGGTTGCTGGCTTTCCATAGGTGTGTGACCACTTCATTTGCTCCTTGTGGTGGTGCAAGGAGGCTGCAGGGACAATGAGGAGCTCAAGGGAGAGGTGGATCCTGCACTGGATGAATGTGAACTGCTCCTGGATCCTGTTTTAGGCATTTCCAGCCTGAATGACCAAGAGTGCACTTGAAAAAGGTGTTTTCATAGAACCATAGAATGGTTTGGGTTGGAAGGGACCTTAACATTCATCTAGTTCCAACCCCCCTGCCATGGGCAGGGACACCTCCCTCTGCACCAGGTGGCTCAGTGTCTCATCCAGCCTGGCCTTAAGCACCTCCAGGGATTGAGGGGGCATCCACAACCTCTCTGGGCAACCTCTTTGAGCTGGTTTGCTGCAAACCAAACCAGTGGTTCTAAACAGGTAACCACTGGTTGTTTCAAATGTCATCTCATCCATTAACTATACTCCTTCATTTTCCTTCTAGGTGTTAGTTTGAATTCTCATCTCGTTATGACTGATCCAAGTCTGTCTCCCTCCATCTCTCCTCCCAAATTACCCTGTACTTACTCTGCTGGGAACTAAGTTAATCCAAACCTGTGCCTAACAAAAATGTATTAGGCCTCATGTATCTTGCATTGATACAAAAGTTCCATCTAGTTGCTTCTTCTAGAAAGTGTGTGGAGATTTATTAGAAATTAACTATTACTTCATTCACTGTGTTTATTTGAGAAGTTTGAAGGAAAACTCTCCCATCAGTAATGCTGATTGCCTAAAAGTTCCTCTTACAGCTTATATCAATAGGAAAAGAAATCTGTAAACCCAGATTTTACATTTTTATTTTGCCTAAATACAGAATATGCTTTTACTTCTGTAGGAGAATAAGCCATTCTTCTCCAGTAGCTTGTGGACCACATCAAATAAACAGTTTATTTGAAAAAAAAATGCCTGTGATGGACCAAAGTTTCTTCTATTATAGATGGTCTTCAGAAGAATGAATTTTTCTTCAAATGATTTCTTAATCTGGAACAGGGATAAAGCAGCTTTTGAACACTTTCTAGTGAGAAATAAGTTTAACTCTCATTTCTCAGCTTGAAATATGTTTTAATAATTGATGCTACCTGAGACTTCACCTGCAAAAATTTTTGAGCAGTTTAACCAATATAGAGGAGGAGTAGCTGAACTCCAGCAAAGCCCTGCAAACACTGAAGTTTGTTGTTTGAAAGGCTTGACTAGTTGCTGTGGTTTATTATTTACATGGTCAAATTCTTCAGCTTCCAGCCCTGGGAAGGCACAGTTAATTTTCTCAGTTCAGGTGGGTTTGTGCTGAATCAGAGGGAGTTTTTTATGAGAGCCTTGGGCCTTTTTTCAAGTTGGAAAATAAGATAAATCACTATGGCTTTGTTTCTCTAGTGGAGACATTTTGTCTATTCAAATATATATGTTTTCTCTCTCCTTTCTTTAACCCTCTTCTACCCATGGACAAGCATACAGTAGCCAGAGAATAAATTTGTCTTGTGGCTTCATTCAGAACTTCACCACTTTTTTTTCTTGGGCTTTTGAGAAACATATTGTTGTATACTGTGATTTCTGATTTCTCTGTCAGTTTTGTTCAGTACAAAGACTAGGTAGTGGCTTTCTTCTTGTAGCTTGATGGGTCCTGTCCTGGAGAATATGATAGAATCATAGAATAGTTTGTATTAGAAGGGACCTTCAAGATCATCTAGTTCCGATCCCCCTGCCATGGGCAGGGACACCTCCCACTACATCAGGCTGCTCAGTGCCTCATCCAGCCTGGCCTTAAACACCTCCAGGGATTGAGGGGGCATCTACAACCTCTCTGAGCAACCTCAGCTGTAGGGCTGGACACAGTAACTCTATTTGGGGTCTCACCAGAGCTGAGTAGAGGAGCAAAATCTCCCTTGACCTGCTGGTCACACTTCTCTTGATGCCACCCAGGGTTGGGTTGGCTTCTGGGCTGCACATGTGCAGTGCTGGTTCATGTTGAATTTCTCATCCACTGACACCCCTAAATCCTTCTCTTCAGGGATTTATTCAAGCCATTCTCCACACAGCCTGTATTTGTGCTTGGGCACAGGTTTTTCTGGCGTCTGCTGCAGTGTAAAATTCTGTGCCTGTCCTACAGGAGTATGAATATCCTCAACAGCTCTTGACCTTCATGTGAGTTGAGGAGCTCCACTTGAAGAGCTGGTGCTTGCTCTAAGGAGTGCAAACACTTGGTGACATCAAGGCTGTGAAGTGAGTGTGTGTATTCAGGCGGGTGCTTGCCCCAGCCCACTCCAGCACTTAGGAATGTAGAGCTACTTAACTTCTTTTCTGATCATTTTGGTCTCTTTTTCCTCTCTCTTTCAGCTCCCCTTTTTGTTCAGGTTTCTCAAAGGCTCTTATTACTCATGTAGTTTTTTGGGTCCTTTTACTGTGTGTATTTACCACCGTGAACTTTTTATACCTTAGCACAGTATTCTCTGCAGAACAATATGGAAACAGCATAGGTTTTTTTAATATATATGGTATTTTATCAGAACTTTGCTAACACTGTCAATGTGGTAGACAAAATCTGGTTTCCATTTCATTGCATTTTGTATAGTGGTAGTCAACTCAAGCAAAGACAAAAGTCACTTTAACTAGAAGTGCTCTGTTCACATTTTGCATCCAAAGAAGAAGGTGGGTGACCTTAAACAGGCAGAGTGCCTCACAGTGTCTCACTGGAGGTTATTTAGTTACAGAATCATAGAATAGTTTGAGTTGGAAGGGGCCTTAAAGATCATCTAATTCCAACCCTCCTGTCATGGGCAGGGGCAACTCCCACTAGACCAGGTTACTCAATGCCTCATCCAGCCTGGCCTTAAACACTTCCAGGGAGGGGACATCCACAACTTCTCTGGGCAACCTGTTCCAGTGTCTCACTGCCCTCACAGGAAAGAACTTCTTATATCCAGCCTAAATCTACCCTTGCTTTTAATTTACTCTTGAATTTGGGCATGGGCAGATTATACTGTAACAGTATAAGGGTGTGAGGTCTCCTTCTCTGGAGACTTTCAAACCCCCCTGACTTGGATGCCTTCCTGTGTGACTTGGTTTAAGTGTTCCTGCTCTAGCAGGGTAATTAGACTAGATGATCTCTCCAGGTAACTTCCCCTGACATTCTGTGATTGATGTATTGATGGCATGGTTTCAGGATGCTGATTTCAGTAAAAGCTTAATATATTAAGATACCTGTACTTGTCCTCAAGCCTTAAAGAGCCCTGAAACCTGTTTCACAACTACAGGTTGATGAAAGGATTTGAGCATCTCTCTTCTGAGGAAAGGCAGAGGGAGCTGGGTCTCTTTAGCTTGGAGGAGACTGAGGGGTGACCTGATTAGTATCTATTAATATGTAATGGTTGAGTGTGAGGAGGATGGAACCAGGCTCTTCTCAGTGACACTCAATGACAGACAAGGGGCAATGGGTGCAAGCTGGAACACAGGAGGTTCCACAGAAATAGGAGAAAAAACTTTTTTAGAGTGAGGGTGAGAGAAGAGTGGCACAGGCTGCCCAGAGAGGGTGTGGGGTCTCCTCTGGAGGCATTCAGATTCCACCTGGACACCTTTCTGTGTGACTTGGTCTGGCTGTTCCTGCTCTGGCAGGGGTATGGGACTAGATGATGTTTTGAGATCCCTTCCAATCCCTGACATTCTGTGATTCTGGGATGGTTCATTCCAGTTTCTGTTTCTTCTACTCGCCTTCATAATGCTGCAAGAGATTTCTTCCATGTTTTGAGTTACTTCCTTTGGATACTTTTAAAATACTTCAAAATACTAGCCTTAGGATTCGATGGGTGAACTCTTAAAGGTGGTTCCCCTTCACTTGGGGACTCCCCACACAGCAAGAAGAACCTAGTAATGCTTTAAGTTCAGGGAAGATCTTTGAGGCACACTGGCACTAGCTTGTGTTTGGCTGGATTCCCTATGGCCACCAAGCACATACATGCACAGCCAAAAACAAGCTTTGGTCATGTTGGTGCTCGCACAATGGCTTGTAGAGTGGTGGGATTTCAGGGGTGGCCTGAGAGGGGCTTGGGTGGGCAAAGTGCTCAAGTGGAAACACATAAGCCACCCATTGTCTGGGCAAGGCTCTTCTGGGTTGATGCAGTAGCTGGGGTGCTCTGTTGTTAAAACCAAATAAAAGCCATAAAACATTTGGGTTTTTAGCTGATGGCTGTGGGAAAAGGCTTGTATTTTACTGAGAGTTCTGTAAATATTTTTGACATTCATTTGTGGAGGTTTTTATTTCTAATTGCTTCCTCCAAATTGCTTTTCCCCCTCTTTCTCTGAGGGAGTGTGGGGGTGGGCTTTGATGGGGAGGTTTTTTCCTTGTGAAGAGAATGTGAATTTTGAATAAAATTGACCTATTTTTAGCATGAAATTTTAGACCCTTGCTTGAAGGCAAAAATGCCATGATGTTCCATTAGCTTTGAAAACAAAGCAGAATTCATGCAAACAGTAACTTATAATTGTTTAATGCAAAGGAGATTTTTTGTTTTTACACTTATTTCTTACTACTTTTAGCACATCAGGTCCACCCATTTGGCCAGGAAGCACCTTCTTCAAGAGAAATGGAGCCCTTCTACAAGGTAGGTAATGGATGCTACAATCTTGGAGTAACTGTTCTGCTTCCTAAATACCTCTTGCAAATTGCACAGCTTTTGTAATGTTTACTTGGGCAACAAGTAACCAAATGTTTTTTGTTTCCTTTAACCTGTCTCCTTTATTGCTCATCTGGTGCCTTGAAAGTGATGATTTACTACACACAGTGAGTGTAGTCTCTGAAAATTGCTGCTTTATTTCTTTCCTCTGATTATTAATTTGCTTACTGTAAAGGGTGGCTTTTTATTCCTTTTTTTTTTCCCCTTTATGTGGATAAAGAGTGCCCAGAAGGAAATGTTGCAGGAATACAGCTTTTAGCTCTCAGGATGATGGGGTTTTTTTTTTTCTTTGAGAGAGATTCTTTCTTTTACTGCCTGGTTGTGTGGGTAGCAAAATGTAGCTGGAGGGAGGTGACAGTGCTGTGGTGGGGACAGTGACAGAGCATTTGTGTTACTTGTCTGACCTATCATGTTTAAGGGTGCTTGTACTGGTAGAGTCATTTTAAGACTCTTTTTTTCCATTGGACAGATGATATAAACAGAAGTTATGGACTGCTTTCTTTCAATCTGTCTTGTGAGAGTTTTCAAAATCATGATTAACTGCTAAATATGTTTATATTTTTGCCATTGAGTACCTTGAACTACCATCACTCTTAATGGAGATGCTGTGGGAAGGCAGAAGGGGACATTTGTCTAAAAACAACTTGCACCATGTTTTGTGCACTTTGCAAGTTGGTTCATGAAGTGTCTCAGTTTTTGTGTTGGTTCACATGGTGTTGAGGGGTTTCTGGCAGAAAATACTGTATCATGTTTTGTGGAACATGTATCCAGATCACCTAGGATGGAGCCTTACTCTCAGCCAGGCTCACAAGCAAATAATTATCAGGCAATACTGCTCATCTTTGACATTCCAGAATAATCCAGCATCTCTAGTCTACCTGAGAATGTTTTTCAACTGATTCCTTGCACATACTTAAGAATTTGCATCATTCTGTTATCTGATATCTATGCTGAGATTTGTTTAAACAAATACATTTAAGCATAGTGATTACTTCTTATCACTAGGAAATTCTATAAAGTGTATGGTTTGGCAGTTTTTGGCTTCAGTCTTGAAAGGCAGATCTGCTCCCTTTGCAGCCTTTCCTAGTGGAAAAAATTAGATTTTTTTAATTTTTTTTTTTTAAGGAGAAATAGGAAGTGCTGTGAATGCATATACTTGGTTTGTTTTCAGTTGTTCAGTACTTCCACTTCTAAATGAGTACCTGCACGCATGCAGTGTTTGTAATTTGACTTTGTAAAACATAAACTGCTCTGTCAAGTCCACGTGGCACAAATGTTTTATCTCTCCTTATGATGCAAGATATCCAGGAATTAGTAACTCATTTGTTGTCGTCCTTATCTCAGTCCTTGCATAATGCCTTCTCCTAGTGAAGAAGACCAGGCTGTTCTCCACCCTCTTCTCTGCCCTTCTCTGCCTTCCACATTTGGGAAAAACCTTAAAAACTCCAAACTTTTCAGTATGCTAAAGAAAAACAGAGAGATGGCTGCCTTTCCAAGCAACCAACAAAGCCTAACAGACCTTTAACTGAGGTGGCATTCTGCATTGCCACTTCAAGTGGAAAACACAGCCAGTTTGAATGCATGATACAACCAAGGCTGGAAGGATGAGAGAGTGTGAAGAAAAACCTTAGTGATGTCATCTTTTAACACTTCCTGGTTTTAATTCTATAAGGCAATGACTCAACCAAGCTTGTCTTCCTTTCCTCTTTCCTTTCTTTTCCTTTCCTTTCCTTTCCTTTCCTTTTTTCCTTCCTTCCTCTCTCTTTCCTTTCCTTTCCTTTTTTCCTTCCTTCCTCTCTCTTTCTCTCTCTTTTTCTCCCTCTCTCTATCTTTCTCTCTTTCTCCTTCTCTTTCTCTCTGCCTCTTTATCCCTCTTTCTTTCTCTCCCTTTCCCTCTCTCTTTCTCTCTTTTTCTCTCTCCTCTCCCTCTTTCTCTCTTTTTCTCTCTCCTCTCCTTCTTTCTCTCTTTTTCTTTCTCCCTCATTCCCTCCTTCTCTCTTTCTTTCTCTCTCTCTTTCTTTCTTTCATTTTTCCTTGCAATGACCTCTTTTCACATATAGGCTTCAGCAGGTTGCATGGAAATGGTGCATCCACCCCTTTGCTGCTTCTGTCTTTTTCCAGAAGACCTGTGTAGAGGAATGGTAGGAGGTGCAGGGAGGTGTGAGATGAAGGGGTGGAGAAGTTTCTTGAGTCCTACCTTACATGACCATCTTCAGTATTCTTTTCTATTGCTTGTATCCAACTGAATGCAAACAGGAGAATGAAAATTTGACTCAGTTTCTGGTTTCAAGTTCTGGTGTTGCCTTTTACTTGGCAAAAGTTTAGTCAACAAAGGAATTTTCCATTATTTTTACCTGATGAAAGTTTTGCTATGTTTGAGAAGAATGTTTGGTGTGTGTTATCAACAATCATACAGAATAATTCTGGAATTTTAGTAAGTGTGATAGTCATGGGCACTTGTCATACCTCATTTCTTCTGAGTTGTAAAGGAAAACTTTTGGTTTTGGGGAATGAAGAGAAAAAAAATTCTGCACTGTAAGTAGCATTTTTTTTTTAGCCAAGAAGGACTTGTAGATGCTCCTAATTTCCATTCATTTTAGACCTAAACTATTTAGCAAAGCAATCTTAGTCACTGTAAAGTGTTTAAACTATCTCTCCACAGAAAGTGACTGAGAAACCACTTATCTGTGTACCTCAAAATAGGAAAGGAAGGGAAAGGGGAGCTAAAATTCATTGTAGCTTTTCTGTGTCCTTAATGTCTTTGGCACGTGCAAGATTAATTCTCTGTTTCTTCCTGGCTGTCTTTGCTTGTACTTTGCAGAAGAATTTTGTGAAAAATACCTATTTATCATGTTTTTGATTATGATTTTATTAAATATGAGGTGGCTGCCTCAATTTCTTTTTTGAGGATTGTGTATTAACTAGTATTGACTCCCTAATCAAAACAAATGAACAACACATTGACTTATTATTTATTGTTCAGGTGCTTTTTGAGATGTCAGGTGAGGATTGCTCCTTATTTCTCCTGCTCTTTGGTCTTCTCATGAGGTCCCTAGACAGGACCTGCTGCCTATAGCAGACTCTGATATCTTCTCTCTGAACTTTCTTAGACATCCATGGAGATGCTGTGTCTTGCCTTTGGGATTTCCAGACAAAGCAGGTTTTTGCTCTTGCTGCTTTTGCTTTTTCCTGTCATTTTTTTGTTACTTGTTATTGCACATTTTTGTCGCAGATTAATTTTCTTAAACTTGCTGGGTGGAGAGCCTTTGTTCCCACTCTTTTTTCTCTTCTCAACTGTCATAACACATCCATTTTTATTTTATAAAAAGTATGACAGGGAAAAAAAGTCTTTCTGGTGGAAAGGATTTAGATGTATTCTAAACTCTTCAGGAACTTGTGGCGGGTGAGATAGGTGGGAACATAGTCACATTAACTTTGAGACCTTGAACCTAATATGTCATGTTCAGATAAGGTTAATTTTGTGGGCTCTGCCCTGGTCTTGGGTATTAATCTCGTGTTACAGCCTTGAGGATGCAATTGCTCCCAGATCAAGGGTAATAATAAAACTCCTTTGCTTTCTATATATCTAACATTCTCCCTAAATAAATTCAAAATACGTCTTCAAATTAACTCTTGGTTGCAGTTGTGCAAATTCCAAATGCTGAGTGCCACCGAGATGTAACTAGAGTGTGGAGGAGTCTGGTTTTGCTTCTTAAATAATCAACTTTAATTTACAGGAAGAAAAAAAAAAAACCCTGAATTTACTCCTCCCTTTTTTGTCTTATTTGCCCTCAGACTTTATTGAACTAAACACATTATATTAGCTTGTCTTCCTGTACCAAATTTGTTCTGTCTGGAGCTTCAAGGGAGTATATATAGATCTTTAAGGTTCCTTCCAACCCAAATTATTCTATGATTCTAAGGTGCTCATGGGTGTTAATTACAGCTAGCACCAAACAAAGCATCAGAAAATAAGAACAGTGACCTGCTTCTGCTCTTGCTGCTGCAGTGGGAATTGAAAGTGTGGCACAAGAACTGTGGGAGTTGGCCCAGAAGATGCAGGAGGCCCGTGACTGGGCAGAACATGACAGAAAGTTGTGCTTCTTCTCTGGTTTACACAAATACATGTTTGCCAGGCTCAGTGCCATCCTTGGGTAAGCTTCCCGAGTTTCTAGTGAAAGACTGGAAGATGCAGTTTCTCCTCGTGGTTATGTGGTTAAGTAATTCTTTGTCATCCAGGGCAAGGTGAACCTGGGTCATAGCTGTTGGAGCTGAAAATGAAGATGGCTCTCTTTGCTATGGCTAGATGGCCCACCTTGGTTTGCTGCTTCCAGAAGATCATGATCAACTGAAGATAGAGTCACGATCCTTGCCATACTGTCTACTTTGTTGTGTGAGCAAGGTTCTCCACTTCTTCACCACTGGTGATCAGTACAGTTTCAATCTGCTGTCTGTGGATGTTAAATCAAAGCTCTTGCTCCAGAGATCCTGCAGACCTAAACTTGCACTTGGAAACAGGATTGCAGCAGTCAGTGAAGGGAGTTCAGACTGCATGGCTTTCCTTTGAAGCCACAATTCTCTTTTAATTAGAATGGAAAGAAAGATTGGCAAAAATCCCCTCCCATTCACACAACACAGGAGGAGGAGTGACGAGTCACATGTGGCCTCTGGTCCCACTTGTCTGAAGGTGCCTGAAAAGAATGGAGCTCATAAAGATGCTTTGGTCTTTCTCCAACATCAGCTGCAGGAAACAGGCATCCTCATACTCCAGAAGAGAATGAGTGATAGGATGATTGGACTGGCCTCTTCTCTAGGAAAGCGTTTTATGAGACACTTTATCTCTGACCATGTCTGGTCTGGCTTGGTATTTCTACTGTGGCTGTAGCTGGCACCACCTCTGAGGACCTCTAGCAGGGAAGAGCTGGAAGATACTGTCTTCACAGAGTGAGCTATCACAAAACCCAGTGTGAGACAGTGGCTGTAGAGTAGAAATGGCAACTCTTGGGTACTGCTGCTGCAGGCAAGGTATCAGCCCTTGATGCCCTCAATCAAAGATGGTGACTTCCACATTTTAATACATCTGGTATCGGACCATAAGGTATGATTTTAAGAAAATTACCAATCACTTCTGTCTTGGATGAGAAGAGTAATTTATTCAAGAGAGGAAGAATCACAGAATATCAGGGACTGGAAGGGACCTCAAAAAATCATCTAGTCCCATCCCCCTGCCAGAGCAGGAACACCCACATCAGGTCACACAGGAAGGTGTCCAGATGGAATCTGCAGAGAAGGAGACCCCACACCCTCTCTGGGCAGCCTGTGCCACTCTTCTCCCACCCTCACTCTAAAAAAGTTTTTTCTCCTATTTCTGTGGAACCTCCTGTGTTCCAGCTTGCACCCGTTGCGCCTTGTCTGTCATTGAGTGTCACTGAGAAGAGCCTGGCTCCATCTTCCTCACACTCACCCTTTCCATATTAATAGATACTAATCAGGTCACCCCTCAGTCTCCTCCAAGCTAAGGAGACCCAGCCCCCTCTGCCTTTCCTCAGAAGGAGGATCCCTTCATCATCTTTGTTGCTGTCCCCTCTCCAACACTTCCCTGTCCTTCCGGTACTGTGGAGACCAGAATTGTACACAATATTCCAGCTGTAGTCTCACCAGGGCAGAGTTAGAGGGGGAGGAGAAAGAAATTTGCATGCCTAATTCTACCATAGGAAGGGGACCTGACAATCTCTTCAGGAGCTTCTTTTCAGGAAGGTGGTTCATGTGGTGCATCCATAGAGACCAAATATTTGAATAATTTATTTATTGTTAGCATTCAGTGTGTTTGCAGTGGCATTACTTAGAGAAGTAAAATGAAGTCTGAGGGGTTGTGCTGCCTGTCCCTGGAGGAGTAATTTGCACATGCAGAGCTCTCCTTCGTTTGGGGAAGAGGGTAGAACCCTAGTGGGGTTGCTGGGGTGCTGGTCAGACCTCGTGTTTGTGAGAGGATTTTTAAATGGCCTTAACACTCTGCATTCAGTAAAAAATCCTAGTGAGAGCATTTTGCAGTGATTCAGTTGGTCATTATGGTGGAACACAGTGAGCTCCCATGTTCCATGTAGGACATTTGTATTTAGGGTGCTATGTCTCAACTGTGCACCATATATATCATCTTTTTTTTTTTCCTGTTTCACTCGCTGAGTGTGTGAGACAATGTCAGAAGGTGTAATTTATTAAGTGCCCAAAGTTTGATCCTGTTAACATTGGTGCTGATGAGGAAATGGAACAACTAGCTGTTTATATTCAGGTGGATAGATGGGGAAACAACTTAATAGGGTCCAGCATGGCAGGACTAGGAGTGATGGATGCAAATTGGAAGAGGGGGGATTTAAGCTGGAGGTAAGAAAGAAGTTCTTTCCTGTGAGGGTGGTGAGACACTGGAAGAGGTTGCCCAAAGTTGTTGAGGAAGAGCCCTCAATCCCTGGAGGTGTTTAAGACCAGGCTGGATGAGGAATTGAGCAACCTGGTTTAGTGGGAGGTGTCCCTGCCCATGGCAGGCATGTTGGAACCAGATGAATTTTAAGGTCCCTTCCAATCCAATCCATTCAATGATTTTATGACCAAAACATGTGAGCTACCTTTGGCTCCTAAAGTTGAGCAGGAAGAAAACCAAACTGCAGCAGACAGGTCTTGCTTGCTAATGGTAGATCACATTGCAGGGTACACCAAGATAAGTCACATTCCTGCCCTGTTTAAACTCAAGCCACTTGTGTTTAAGATCTGCATAGGTGTCTTGCTATCTTTCCAGATAACTTTGCTTGTTTTGTAACAGCAGTCGGGGCACAGTGACTTTGAAATTGTTACTTCTGAGTGACTCAAGATGAAGTTTACTGGCTTTGTTTACTTTCCTTGGCGACTGGAGGGTGTGGGTGAGTGCTGCAAGGCCAGTTCCACCACGGTGCTAACCTTGGGCACAGCAGAGGAGGAGGTAGGTCTGTGTGTACCTGCCTGTGTTTCCTTCAGTGTCAACTGCTGTGTGAGCAGTGGCAGTAAAACACCATTTTGCAATGTACACCAAAGAGGGAAATGCAAATTTGATGCAAATTAGAAGAGGGAGGTTTAGGGTGGATGTAAGGAAGAAGTTCTTTACTGTAAGGGTGGTGAGACACTGGAAGAGGTTGCCCAGAGATGTTGTGGATGCCCCCTCCCTGGAGGTGTTTCACAGTGAGGGTGAGACAACACTAGAACAGGCTGCCCAGAATGTCTCCTTCTCTGGAGACATTCAAACCCCTCCTGGATGCCTTCCTGTGTGACCTAGTCTAGGTGTTCCTGCCGTGGCAAGGGGATTGGACTAGATGATCTCTTGAGGTTCCTTCCAATCCCTGATATTCTGTGATTCTGTGTTCAAGGTGAGGTTGGATGAGGCTTTGAGCAACGTGATTTAGTGGGAGGTGACCCTCCCTATTGCAGGGGGTTTGGAATTAGATGATCTTTAAAGTCCCTCGCAACACAAACCACTTTTATGATTCTATAAATAACTGCTGCTGCAGGTCCCTGCTCTGCTACTCAGGCTGCCCCAATAACCAGTGTAGTGTAGGAAATGAAGGAGAGGCTACTTGAAGCATGGAGGAGATGAGGAGTGGATAGTCCTTGGCCAGAGAGAGGTGAGTGTCAAGCTAACCTGCAGGTTCCAGGGGTGCTGCTGAATGGTTTCAGGTGCATTCTTAGCTTCTCTATGGGTTGGTCCTGCATGTCATGTGCTTGTGACTTTGCAATTTGAACACTAGAATTGATTTGTATCCCATCAGTTGCTGATCTCAGCTTGTTTAGGAAGTGACTGGCCCTTCTTTAGGCATGAGATCAGAGACATATCCCTTCCCCACCCCCCTTCCTCCAAAACAGGCAAATAGAACTTAGGTCCATGTGGAAAAGTGACTGTGCTCCCCTTGAGATTGAGTTGGGTGAAGGAAGATGTAGATTGGATGCAGCAAAAGGAATGGCAAGTTCCTGTTTTACTGTTCAGTGGCTTTCTCCACTGGGTCTGCTATGCATCCAGGATTCCTCTGATGTTCTCCTTTCCCCACGAGGAGCAACATTCTGCTGGGATTATGGGCATTCTTTGCCTGTTCCCAGTGTTTCTGGAAGCCTGATGCATGGTGAGAGCATCTCTTAGGAGACTTGTCAGGTACCTGGGCAGTCCTGAACATGATTCCTGCAAATACAGAGGCAGGTCTGGCAGCAGACCTTTTCTGTAGGTGGAATTTGGGGTCACTGAGTCACTGAGCAGGAAATTTCAATGTCCTTTAAGAGGGCCATGTCACATACCGCCAGTTAGATCTCATTTTACAGCAGCAGTTCTCTGAAGAAGCCTTAGTTAGAAATGAGCAGTAAAATTTGTACAGTAACTTGGAAAATAGTAGAGCATGTAAAGATTTATTTTCTGTGAAATGATTGTGATTATTGCCATCAAAATCTCCGGGCTGATGATCTGCAGCATATGCTCCATGCTGGGAGCTTGTGATATTTGGCATTCCTAAAATGTGAAGGTGGCTGATATTAGAAGTAATCTTGGCTTTCATAATTGTAGAGTCTGCTTGAGAGGCAGAATGAAGCCTGTGCTTCACATGGGAATTACTAAAATAAGAATAATACTGCAGTCGTGTTGCTGTGAGTAACTCTGGTGATGTGTAGACTGCAATGAGCAAGGGAAAACTCTTGATTTGGGTTGGAAGGGACCTTAAAGATGATCTAGTTCCAACCCCCCTGCCATGGACAGGGACACCTCCCACTACACCAGGTTGTTCAATGCCTCATCCAGCCTGGCCTTGAACACCTCCAGGGATTGAGGGGGTAGCCACAACCTCTCTCATCCACAGCTGGACTATTCCTTGACTGCATGACACATTTCTTGAAACAGACCTGTATTGAGGGAATTAAAACAGAAGCCCTGGGAATTTTTAAGATGCTCTTTTGCTATGATCTGCTTGTGTGATGTTAAGTGGTTTTGAATCAAAGGAAAAACAGTAATGGTAATCAGGTTCGTGTCTTGTGTTGATGTTGTTCATGGTCAACATTAGCAGTAATTTATCCTCTCTTACATTTCTCCCTGCTGGCCAGAGCAGATCTCTGTGCTGCTGGTTAAAGACTGGTAAGTTTTTGTCATAGAATCTTAGAATGCTTTAGTTTGGAAGGGACCTTAAAGATCATCTAGTTCCAGCCCCCCCTACTATGGGCAGGGGACACCTCCCACTACACCAGGTTGCTCAATGCCTCATCCAGCCTGGCCTTAAACACCTCCAGAGAGGGTCATCCACAACCTCTCTGGGCAACCTCTTCCAGTGTCTCACCACCCTCACAGTAAAGAACTTCTTTCTTCTATCCAGCCTAAATCTCCCCTCTTCCAATTTGCATCCATTTCTCCTAGTCCTGCCATCCTGTACCCTATAAAAAGTCCTACCCTAGCCTTTCAGTAGCCCCCTTCAGGCTTTGATGAGCTTCTATGACTTCCCCCCTGAGCCAAGCTGAACAACCCCAACTCCTTCTGCCTGTCCTCAGAAGGGAGGTGCCTCAGTCCTCTCACCATCTATGTGGCCCTCCTCTGGACGTGCTCCAACAGCTCAATGTCCTTCTTCTGTTGAGGGTTTTGCTTCTATGAAAGGCATTTCGAAAAAGTAAAAGTGAAGAATTGGCAAATTCATAGAAATAGCATATTACAAAGTGAGCTGAATTTTATTTGAACAGTTGAGAAAGGCAGATGCTATCTCAAATTGGAATGGTCCACATTTCACCCTTGGGTATTATTTAAGCTAAATGTGCAGATGAAGCTGGTGCATTATTTGTATGAATGGTGAAACCTGAAACATGTGAACTGGTGTCCCAGTAAGACTTTGACAGGAGGAAATACAACACTGATGCTTGTTCTTGGTGCTTTGGACAGCTTTAATCACTGACCAGGAACCTTTGTGTGACACAAGAGCTCAGCATGCAGTTTCATACTCTAGTTGATACTTTAAATACCCAGCAAATCCTTGATTTCTCTATTCCATGTGTTGAACAGCTTAATTCTCAGTGGCAAAAAGGAGACAGGGCAGAACTGGATGGGGACAGAACCTAGGGAGCACCTGGTGCTGCAAGGAGATAACACCCTGGCCTGTCTCTTCAGTCACGATGGAGCTTGCAGAGATCCAATTACTTCTGAAGAATGAGATCCAAATTTACTGGAAGGTTTCTGAAATGAATCCTTCTGAAATTTTGCTGCTAGGATGGGCAGTTCCTCCCGTGCCAGACTTGCAGTTGCATATAGGTCAGTCGCGTCATGATTTATTTTGTAAACATCCATGATTTGGCTGCTATCTTTAGAGATGCTCTTTCTGTCTCCATGTAGATGTTTTTTCTTCAAGGGTGACACATTCAATTCTTCCAGATAGCCCTTTCTTTCCACTCTTGGGCAGACAGGGAGCAGAGATAATAAATCAAACGCCACTGAGTTTTTCACTGATATTTTGTGTATGATTAACTGCAACAACAGATCTTAAATATTTATTTCACAAAAGGAGGAAAATGAAATCTAAGGATCCAGATGAGATTTGCTGCTACATGAGACCAAAGAGCAGCTGTTTAGCAATCCACAGATTGAGTAAAACAGTTTAAGATGGTGACAGTGAAACTCCAGTCCAACCAAAGGCATCTGTTGTTTGTTTATCTGAACAAGTAGAGATATTGTGGCAGTACTTTGAGTAGAATAAGACTCTTTTCCACTGAAGATTAGTTTAAAATAATAATAAAGAAAAAATGTAGCTTGTAACAGATCACAGAGTCACACACAGAATATCAGGGATTGGGAGGGACATGGAGAGGTCATTGAGTCCAGTCCCCCTGGCAGAGGAGGAACACTCAGATCAGGTCACATAGGGACATGTCCAGGTGGGGTTTGAATGTCTCCAGAGAAGGAGACCCCACAACCTCTCTGGGCAGCCTGGGACACTCTTCTTTCCTGTGTTCCAGCTTGCACCTATTGCCCCTTGTCCTGTCACTGGCTGTCACTGAAAAGATCTGTTAGGTGAAAGCAAATTCTACAGCACACGCTTCCTCTAGATATTTTACTCAGCTGTTAAACCTGGTTTTTGAGCTGAAATTCTTTTCCAGATAATATCCCAGGGGAATGTGCTCTGTAAGCCTGACAGGAGGAGGGACAGCTTTGTAGACCTCAGACAATAGATGAAGAACCTTGAAACTCCCTGGAACAGCTGGTAACCTGCAATTTGGGGCACACCCAAGCATTGCAGTTGCTGGGGAAGGTTCCCCAGGGTGTTGAGGAGCCCCCCAGCTTCAGTACTTCCTGCTGCCTGTCTGCCTCCTTGGTAAGCTCTGGCTGGAAAGAGACCAGCCATTGCTTCTTGGAGCTCACATGAGCAGCTGTGTCTGTAAACGTGAAACCTTTCTGCATCTCAGGTGATTTTGCTCACATCACTTCAGAAAAGACTTGATGAAAATTGGGATAATCTTAACGAGGGATGTGAATAGTGGGAATTCACTGTGTAGCAGCTGTAATTAATATCATGAGCCTCTGCATGTCTGTCTGTGCCACCTGCAGGGCTGTGTGGGTCTGTCTGGTAGCACCCAAAATCCTTGAGGTGCTGTCTTTTTACTGGGATCCTTTTCAACACCTCAACTTTCCTGGATTCTTCATTTAGGTTGTTTCTTCACTATTCTTAACCAACTATTAGGAAGCAAAAGGCTTTTGAATTTAGATAGGAAGCAGAAGTAGCTTCAGGTATGGGAACTACATGTAGAATGATAAACGAGGGCTTCCTGTTGTCCTCACTGGTTGGAAAGGGTTGGTTGCCTTTGGCCAGGAAATTGGCCACTTAGGGTTGGTTACATGATGAGGAGCTGTGGTGAGCCCACCTTAGAGCCCACCAAGAGGCCCCAGGTAAGGGTAGAGCATGGTGGCTACTGTGAAAAGAACCAGACTTGATCCTTGTGCAAGTAACCACCATTGTGGAAAGGGGTGATTTGAAAAGCAACCTTCTGACCTGTGAAATTAATCCTTCTGCAGTTTTGCTGCTAGGATCTGCCGTTACTCCCTTGCCAGACTTACAGTTGCTTATAGGGTCAGTGGCATCATGATTTATTTTGTAAACATCCTTGTGAAAGGAGAACCAGGTAATGAGGAAGAACTATGGTTAGTGCAACATTGTCCTCAGAAGTGACCTGTTGCACCTGACTCACCTGTCTGGGAATCTGGATGTACATTTTTCCCTGCCCATGGCAGGTGGGTTGGAACTAGATGATCTTTAAGGTCCCTTCCAACCCAAACCATCCTGTGTTTTTTCTCTGCTTGGATTGATTCCTTGAGCTGGCAAGGCACAGTTTTACACTAAGCACTAAGTTTCATATATGACTCACAGCTTAACTAGTTCTCATGAATCCAAGGCAAAGGCTGAAATTTGGGAGGATTTTGACATGCTGTTCCTGTTACACCAACAGGAGCTTTCACTGCAGTGGTGGTTTCAGAAGTCATAGAGTCATATAATAGTTTGGGTTAGAAAGGACCTTAAAGATCATCTAGTTCCAAACCCCTGCCATAGACAGGGACACCTCCCGCTAGTTCAGGTTACTCAGTGCCTCATCCAGCTTGGCCTTGGGTTTTTTTCCTTCTTGGGATATTTATTTCTTCTACTCTTGCTGAACCCAGTCAGGCTGCTCTTCTGCCACAGTGTATCCTACTGACAAAGCTGACTGTCAGCTTTGTTAATTAGCTATAGATAATGATTTGTCTACTATAAGCAGAGTATAGGCTGGGAGGAGGCAGAGGAGGAGGGAGGAAGCTTCTATCTTTCCATGCAATTTCAATTCAGCTCTGCTATTATGTGCACTTTAGGGTACAGATCCTCTTATTATGTAATAGCCTCATCCTTTTTTTCCCCATTAGTCTCATGCTTTATTCATTGGGAACTGAGATTTGAAGGGGGGACTACTGCCAATCTACCCAAAAGGTAGCATTTCCTAGTTTTTTAGGGGATTTGTGTAAGCACCAGTACCCTTGGCTTAAACAGAGTGTTTGAGGAACTTCATCAGGGCAACCCTGTTCCCATCAGGTGTGGCAGGAGCCATGGGATCCCTGATCCCTTAATTTTTTAAAAATCTACCTTGAGAGAGACTCCTGCTTGCCCCAGAATTGTTAAGCATCTGCCTGCAATTTTGGACCCTGAGTTTTGAGATCTGAGTGAATGATTTCATGGTCTCTCAGTATGGGAGGAAGTGGGGTATCAGTTTCCTTTGTCAGTAACAGACATTTACTGAGAGGCTGCTTCCCAGAAGACCAGAAATAGGCAGGTGGTAAAGTGGATGAAAGACCTTCTGCTCTTGGCCAAGTGAGAATGTGCACATCATGTCCAAGGAGTGGGGAAAGCAAACAGGAAATCATAGATATGTCTGTGTGAAGTGCTTGTAAATCCCATTAGTACTTCCAGAGAGACTGTCTTTTTATCTCCAAATAATCTGTATGATTCTTCACTGCAGGCATGGCTAAGATCTGGGCTGGCTTCCCTGTAACCCCCGTGTCACCTTCCACTGTGTTTCTGTACTGGTGTAAGTGAACTTGCTGCAATCCCAACTGGGAGACCCAGGGTTTCTCAGGTGTCTCAGGGTTGTTTGAGTGTCTGTGCCACCAGCTGGGGGGCTGCACATGTGTGTGTGATTTACTCTGTCCCAACAGCTGGTGGAGAGGTGACATAAGCATGTATGAGGTCTGTCATTTCCAGTTCTGGAGCCTTCAGCATGAGAAGGACATGGAATTATTTTGGAGTGGGTCCAGAGCTGGCCACGGGAATGATGCAAGGGACTGGAGCAACTCTTGTATGAGGAACAGGCTGAGAGAGCTGGGGCTGTTGAGGCTGGAGAAGAGAATGATCCCAAGGAGACCTCACAGTGGCCTCCCAGTGCCTGAAGGGGCTCCAGGAAAGCTGGGGAGGGGCTGTTTGCCAGGGCATGGAGCCACAGGACATGGGGCAATGGCTTGAAACTAGAGCAGGGCATGATTAGGTTAGACATTAGGAAGGAGTTCTTTCACATGAGCGTGATAAGACACTGGAAGGGGTTGCCCAGAGGCCCCATCCTTGGAGACATCCAAGGTCAGGCTTGCTGAGGCTCTGAGCAACCTGACCTGGTGTAGGATGTGAGTGAAGGGGGTTGGACTGAATGGCTTGGGAAGGTCCCTTCCAACCCTATGTTTCTATTATTTCCTGCAGTATTTTCTCTATTTGAAAGTGCTGGAAAGGCAGAGCACTCCAATCAGGCGGGTCATGATCTTTGGACATGAAGAGACTGCCCTGGAGAAACTCTCCAGCTGCAGCTGAATTAAAGCTGAGCCCTGAGGATGGGGAGCAATAGATGAGGGGCTGAGAAATGTGGCAGCATTACAGAATGCAGGGGTGGGGTGGCTGGGGAGCATTATCTTATCTGAATGGCAATTCCTATTCTCTCCCTTAATTAAAAGGCAGAGTGTACAAACTAGCATTTAGGACATCTTTCAGAGGATCTTTTCCTAAGGGGATGTTTGGGAAGTAAATTGTAGATGCCTGCTCAGTGCTGCCTCTGAGAACTGCACTGAAGCAAGCAGTCCAAACTGTAGGCCCTCTTTAAGCATCAGGATTATATGTGTGTTGATAATTTGGCAGGGACTGTTTATATTTTGTTCCTAATAATGTTTTTTGGATCTCATTCTCTTGGGGGAAGGGTAAAACCATGTTTGTCAAAGCAGTAGGGAATAATAGTATGAGATGGAAAAATCTGGTTCAAGAATACAGAAAGGAATCATCAGTTTTTGAAATATTTTGAGGAGCAGATAAGAAATTCTACTAATTTATTAATGGGGCATCCTTAAGGAAACTTCTTGAACGAACTTAAACAAGGAACCGGTTTGGGGTGAGTTAAACCTGTTATAGGTGAGTCTGATTTGTGTTATTTACTTTTAAGTGTAGAAACAAGGTTCCCATTTAGTAATCAGGAGATGTTTACATGGGAGGCTTGTTTTTCCTTATCTTGTCACTTTTGTTTTCTTTGCTGTCTTATTGTGCATTCATGACTCTGATTTGTATGCATCCTCACTTCTCCTCAGCATTCCATATTCCATGTCTCACAGAATCACAGAATGTCAGGGACTGGAAGGGACCTCAAGAGATCATCTAGTCCCATCCCCCTGCTGGAGCAGCAACACCCAGATCAGGTCACACAGGAAGGCATCCAAGTGGGGTTTGAATGTCTCCAGAGAAGGAGACCCCACACCCTCTCTGGGCAGCCTGTGTCACTCTTCTCTCATCCTTACCCTGACAGAGTTTTTCTCCCATTTTCTGTAGAACCTCCTGTGTTCCAGCTTGCACCCACTGTCCCTTGTCCTGTCACTGGAGGTCACTGAGAAGAGCCTGGCTCCATCCTCTTGACAGTAACCCTTTCAATATTTATAAACATGGATGAGGTCACCCCTCAGTCTCCTCTTCTCCAAGCTAAAGAGTTCCAGCTCAGCCTTTCCCCAGAAGGGAGATGCACCAAACCCTGTATCATCTTTGTATCTCTGCACTGGACTCTCTCCAGCAGTTCCCTGTCCTTCAGCTGAGGGCCCCACAACTGGACACAATATTCCAGATGTTGTCTGTGATGGAATGATCTCATGACTGGCTTAAGTGGGTACCACTGGTATTTTATTTCCTATTTTCCCTTTTTTTATGGAACACAGACACATCCCATCTCCAAAAAACAACAAACCAGCCCCCAGCAAAACTCTTCTCACTTCCAACCCAAACTACTCCTAGATGATCTTTAAGGTCCCTTCTAACCCAAACTATTCTATGATTTTATGAAAAGATGAAGACTTTCTCTCCTTGTTAGTGATTTCCAGTGACTTCAGCTGTGGCAAATGAGTAGCAATGGAAGCAAATAACAGTCCTCTGCTTTGGGTTTAGAGGCAGGGATTTTATTTTCTTAAGTTTTGCAGAGGGGCAAACATTTTCTGTCATGGGAAAAAGAAGTTACAAATGTCTGCATGGGAATTAAAACAGATTTGGAAATGAAATGCAACCCTGTGACCCAAATATGAAATTGCATGTGGTTTGCCTGGGCATTTTGGGCAAATCCACTGTCCTAATCTAATCCAGATAATTAGATTTTGGATTAAGGCAGGTTATAGTAATCAAAACCAGAACAGGTAAAGATAATTTTTGTCCTGTCTGGACCCTCTTTTATTATTCCTGGGTTATTTTTCCTATTTATAAACCTCTGTATCTTTCCCTTCCATGATTAATCTCCAGGCAGAGTGCAAAAGTTATTAAGGCTAGAAACAGACAAAAAGATAAATGCTGACCTTTCTAATTGGCTCTTGAAACCTGAAATATTTACCGCTTGGAGGATTAATATTGTTTGTGGAGTGATTTGTCATCCAAACTAAGTATTTCTTGCTCTTTCATGAAGCCATGAAAACCTCAGATAAATAAATATCCGCCGCTGCCTGCGCATAATGGATTTTTCTAGATCGTTGTAGAAAGAAATCTTAACTTCCAAGTGATTCACAATAAACTTCAGCAGCTGAGCATGTGTTAACTGCTGCTGCTTCTTCCCTGCCTTGCTTTGCTAAGTGCTATCATGGCACCCAGCATCAAGACTTAATCATTCTCTGCATTGACAGGGAGCGGAGCAGAATGGCTCCCTCAGAGCTGCCAGGGTGCTATTTTGTTCTCTCCTCGTGGTCTTCAGAGGTAGTGGGAAGGGCTGCAAACCCCACCATTTGGAGCCTTATGCCCTCCCAACTGAGCTGCACTCCCAGGTTATTCCAGTGGCTGCTGCAGAAATGGAGGCAATTCCAAAATTTCCAACATTAGCAGAGTGGGAGCCCACTCTTTGCACTTTGGAGCAACAGCTTGAGGTTGAAGTGGACCTCGTGGTAGCTCATCAATACCTTAAGGGGCCTACAGAAAGGAAGGGGGAGGACTTTTTAATAGGGTACAGGATGGCAGGACTAGGAATAACAGATGTAAATTGGAATAGGGGAGATTCAGGCTGGATAGGGGAAAGAATTTCTTTATGGTGAGGGTGGTGAGACACTGGTTGCCCAGAGAAGTTGTGCATGCCCCCTCCCTGGAGGTGTTTGAGGCCAAGTTACTGGGAGGTGTCCCTACCTATGGCAGGGAGATTGGAACAAGATGATCTTTAAGTTCCCTTCCAAGCCAAACCATTTTATGATTATATGATTCTATAATAAAGGACCTTCAAAATCAGCTTTTGCAGCATTGCAGTGCTGGTGCAATGATATCTGCAATAAAATTGGGGTTTTCAACCATATCTTGGAGGTTTTTTTTTCTCTCTGCTGATACTGAGGCTGAGCTGTCTGGTTGTACCCTAGAAAGCACAACGATGTCACCACCAAGAACATGCTTGTTTTCACTGTGTTCTGCAAACAAGCTGGGATTAGCTATTTGCATTGCACTGTGCTACAGTGAGTTTTATTAGCAGAGGATAATAACTTCAGCATTTCACTGACAAATCTATAGTCTCTCTTCACAATGAAGACTCTGTAAATGTGATGAAACAGACAGGCTTTGTTGCAGTGCTGGGCTGTTAAAAGTGACTGTGAAAAGAATGCCAGAAAGTACTATCCTTTTTTACAGGATAGGGGGGGAGTGCAAACATAAAGAAAAACAAAAAAGACCTTTCCTGTTGCTTTGTTGAAGTGGTAAAAGCAGTGTATTCCAGGGTCTTCTGCAAGTGAGTCTTTAAAACTGGCCTGACACACCAAAGTGCAAACACTGAGCTAATCTTGAAGAGCAAGTGCAATCACATTGTATTTGACTTTAAAAGGTTTGATAAACTCTCTCCTGCTGGGCCCCTGATGGATAAATGAACGTTGGATGTTTTGGAATCAAAGCAGGCTGTGTAAATTCAGTCTTAGATGTTATGTAACAGCTGAGGATTTTAGGAGAATTATGACGTAAAAGCCCGGTGCTTATTTAATAAATTGAACATTAATTACAGTTCAGCAATTTGCTTCTTTGCTTTGCAGCTTGTTCCATATAAATTGTAGCATCTGTTGCAAGCCTGAGTTGTTCTTCTCTAACAAGGGATTGATGCCTGGCAGTGGTTTAGGACATCTTGGTTGTCTGTGTTGGGTGGGTGCAACTGCCCAGTTTGTCATGGACAAACAGCAGGAGGAAATCACTGATTCACTCTAGCTGGTTTTGATCATGGCTTCCCAGCTGTGCTTTTACTTTTTTAGCTCAACTTTCTTCAACTTTTTCCAATTAAAATGTGTAATTGTAGAGGAAGGCACATAGCATTGCACCAGCACTATCAAAAGCTGATTTTTCAGGTCCTTTATGGTTATGTTTGCTGAGAAGCTCTCCCATGGCTGGTGGAGGTTAGCTAGCAAGATCTCCAATCAAAAGCTTCAAGTAAAGAAGGATATTGAGCTGTTGGAGCAGATCCAGAGGAGGGCTGGAGCAACTGCCTTATGAGGACAGGCTGAAGGAGTTGAGGTTTTTCATCTTGGTGAAGAGAAGGCTCACGGGGGACCTCATAGTAGCTTCTCAATACCTAATGGGGTCCTACAGAAAGGCAGGGGTAGGACTTTTTAATATGATACGTGATGGAAGGACTAGAGATAATGGATGTAAATTGGAACAGGGTGGATTCAGGCTGGATGTAAGAAAGAAATTATTTACAGTGAGGGTAGTGAAACACTGGAATAGGTTGCCCAGAGAGGTTTTGGATGCCCCCTCAATCCCTGGAGGTGTTGAAGGCCAGGCTGGATGAGGCGTTGAGCAGTCTGATCTAGTGGGAGGTGTCACTGCCCATGGCAAGTGGGTTGGAACTAGATCCTCTTTAAGGTCCCTTCCAACCCAGACTATTCTATGATTCTAAAGTGCCAACTCCTTAAGTTTTTGGACCATCTGTGATTGCACATCTGAATCTGCTGTGCACTGTGGCAGCCACTTCAACTCAGGGAGAATCTCACAGTAGCTTGTCAGTACCTAAAAGGGGCTACAGAAAGGCTGAAGTAGGACTTTTTAATAGGGTCCAGGATGGCAGGATTAGGAGGAATGGGTACAAATGGGAAGAGGGGAGATTTAGGCTGGAGAAAAGAAAGAAATTTTTTACCGTGAGGATGGTGAAACACTGGAACAGGTTGCCCAGAGAGGCTGTGGATGTCCCCTCAATCCCTGGAGATGTTTAAGGCCAGGCTGGATGAGGCACTGAGCAACCTGGTGTAGTGGGAGGTGTCTCTGCTCATGGCAGGGGGCTTGAAACTAGATGATCTTTAAGGTCCCTTCCAACCCAAACCATTCTGTGATTCTATGAATACCCCTATTAAAGCCACTTCTTTGTGGCACTTGTGTGGGGGACTGGTACCAGCCTATGCATCTGGTACACACAGTGCAATGTGATCTAATCTGTAGGTGACAGAAGTACCAGCAGTGATATTCAGCTGTGTCACATGAAGAACCATTTCTTCAGCCCCTGAATGTATGTTGAGGAGCTGTCACCAGGAGATTTCTGACTGCACGTGTTCTCCATGAGGGAAAAGTAAAGAAAACTTCCCCTGAAAGGCTGAGAGTTCACTGTGGGACTTGGTGCTGACAAGTCCCTTTCATGTAGCCCTAATTTGAACAGGCACAAAATGAACTCATTCCAAAATATTAGCATAAATTGGAGGCTTTAAGTTTAATTAGGGCATGTATGTTGGGAAGTGAATTGCAGGGGGAGAAAAGTTTCCACCTTATTTTCTAATTATATTTGTAAAACTTTTAATAGAGTAATTATGTGTTTTCCTCTGAACATCAAGTTATATTGGGAAGGAAAATGGTATAGGCTGAATCTGAATTTTAAGTGTGAGCAATGTTTAAAAAGCAATTAAGGCAGAGAGGTGTGCTGAGTGATAAATTGGGGAGGAGGCAAGCAATTGAAAAAGAAATCATTTTCTGCAACAGTTTAATGCTTAAGGGATGCCGTAGGGAGGGGACTTGGACATCCCCTGAATTTCTGCTGGGCTTTGTACAGCTTGGGGTTTGGATTCAGGGATTCTTAATCTGGAAAGGTTGGACCTTCTCAACGGCTTTCCTTTGTCCACACCAGTGACTACTGAATATAATATAACTTCAATTATGAAAAACTTCAGGGTTTATCGTGGACATTAAAGGAATGAGATTACTTGCCATCCCACTTGTAGATCACAGAACCATAGAATGGTTTAGGTTAGAAGGGACCTTAAAGATGATCTAGTTCCAACCCTCTTGCCATGGGCAGGGACACCTCCTACTAGACCAGGTTGCTCAGTGCCTCATCCAGCCTGGCCTTAAACACCTCCAAGGATTGAGGGGGCATCCACAACCTCTCTGGGCAGCCTCTTCCAGTGTCTCACCATCCACACAGTAAAAACCTTCTTTCTTATCTCCAGCCTAAAGATCCTGCTGATCTTTCAGCAGCTCTTGCTCTCTGATGGTGGTACAAGGTGTAGCTGGAATAGAAAGTATATCTGAAAATGTGAAAGGGTTGTAGGAGAACTATTGTGTCATCTAAGTGGACTTTTGGCTACTAATCAACATCAAATAAATCTTTTGTATGTAGTTCTCTCATCCATGCAGGGGTGTCTGAGAGCTAGCCATGTTAATGCAGGCAGTACCTGCCCAGGTGGAGGAGAACCAGCCCCACACGGCTTTTAATTAGTTCATTTTTATTTCAATGGAGCATTTCCCTAAGGTCCCTTCCAACCCAAACCTTCCTATGATTCTGTAAATTGGAAGAAGGGAGATTCAGATTCAGGCAGGATAGAAGAAAGAAGTTCTTTACTGTGAGGGTGGTGAGACACTGGAAGAGGTTGCCCAGAGAGGTTGTGGATGGCCCCACAATCCCTGGAGGTGTTTAAAGCCAGGCTGAATGAGGCTCTGAGCAACCTGGTCTAGTGGGAGGTGTCCCTGCCCATGGCAAGAGGGTTGGAACTAGATCATCATTAAGGTCCCTTCCAACCCAAACCATTCTGTGATTCTGTAAATGACAGAACCCAAAGTAGTAGAATTTGTGAAGTAAATTCAGGGCGATGTGAAGGGTGATGACTTCTTACTTCAGTTCACTTTTTAAATTTCAAAATGTTTATTTTATTTGTAATCTAAAACTCTTCCCAAACATTGGGCTGATTTCAATCCTTTCTTGTGTTTAGGGAAGAGAGTGACTGACTTACCAAAGTTAGGGAGGGTAAATCATGGCACTGATTCAATTTACTGAAAGAAATAAGGAAAAATTAGTTTGTGTGCTGTTTTGAAAAGTCTTTTCTTTAAAGACCTTCCAGATCTTTAAGCTTCTGACTCTTGCAAGTGCAGTAGAAATGACTTAATAAGCAAAGCAGTAATATTTTGAAATATGAGTGACTTTTAAAAGTGTCACTGCCATTACTATATTTAAAAATACTCAGAAATAATTCAGAGCACTTTTTCTTACTCTGTGGCTTGTTCCACAAGAAATGCAGGACAGTAGCTGCACTTCTGAGCACGAGGCTTGAGTGAATTCTGTGTTGTGAGAGTTTCTTTGTGTGGTTTTATAGGTACAGCCTACTTGCAGAACACTGTGCACCTCCATAGCTATAGGTTAGATGACATTTAATTTAAGGATTTTACTGGAAAGGACTGTTTCTTCTGGCTCAGTGCTGGACACCTTGCTTGGTTTGTGGTTTGTTGGCTTTTTACAGCCTCACAACAGAAGTGACCCTGTTGCTACTGCTGAAAGAGGAGGACAGATTTGAAACCAAGAAGTTTTCTGGAATCAAGCTGCAGTAGTCATCAAGGAGAGCAGAAAATCAGTGCTGTGGCAAATGAGGAAGGGCAGGGGGATAAATCAGACTCTAAGGCTTAGAAAAGGAGGTTACAAGGATTGTCTGTGCCATTAGTTATGGTGGGTTTTATTTGGGAACAAAGACTCTACATCCATTTGCTTATACTGGAGGCCACTTCTATTCCCAGTAATACTTAGAAATATATTGAGGCCACCTCTATTTTGAGTTATAATTAGAAATACATTGTAACTTGACATTTCTTTGCTGTAATTAGTATAAAACACAGACATAAAGGAATAGCATTTTGTTTTGGTTTGGTTTCTTTCTTTTTCCCCAAGTCTTTGCTTCTTGAAAAAGTGCTTATATAGAATATATTCTGAAATATTTTGTTTTATATTGGTAGTTTGAAGTGTAGATCAAATCAGTGTTGCAGCAGCCAACATGTAAGGTTGTATGAAGAGCATCTTTTTTGTAAATATCAGTGGCTACATCTTTGAGTGTTTCGTGGAACATAACATAAAAGGCACATTCCTTGCCAAAACCTCCTTTGTGCTGGGCTTTTCTCTAATGTAATTTCCATCAGCTAGAGAATAAAGAGAGCAGCATGTTTCGGGGCCCGTTTTGCTTGGCAGTGCACAAAGGAAAAAAAAAAAAGGTTGGAGGGGGTTGAGAGTATTATTTCTCAGCTACTTCTCACAAAGAAATACTGTACTGCTTTCAGAAATCTCTCAGTACAAATGCCTCCTGTCACAGAAGATCAGTGTCAGGCCATTCTGACACGGCTGTGCTGCAATTGTTGTCCTCCTAGACTTGGTGTAGGAAGAGCTTGAACTGGGCATAAACCTGAGGTCTAATTTGCCATACTCAGGTGGCTCCTAATTGTGGAGCAGGAATTGTTTCCTTGAGTGGCTCTTGGCAATTCAGGGATGATGCTCTTCTGGTGCAGAGCTGCTTGGAGAGAGGCCACCTTGGAAGACTGTCCATGTCTCTTAGAATCATAGAATGGCTTGGGTTGGAAGGGACCTTCAAGATCATCTAGTTCCAAACCCCCTGCCAAGGGGCCCACTACACCAGGTTGCTCAGTGCCTCATCCAACCTGGCTTTAAACACATCCATGGATTGAGGGGGCATCCACAACCTCTCTGGGCAACCTGTTCCACTGTCTCACTGTCCTCACAGTAAAGAAGGTCTTTCTGCTATCCAGCCTAAATCTATCCTCTTCCAGTTTGAATCCTCCTACTCGTGCAATTCTGGACCCTATTTGAAAGTCCTATCCCAGCCTTTTTGTAGGCTCCCTTCACGCATTGAGAAGTTACTATGGGATCTTTCAGTGGTCCTATGCAGTCAGATGGGAAGGGAAGGGCATAAAGACATCCTGCAGCCCTTGTGTGGTACTCAGTGTTGACATGGCCTCAGAATTGTATCATTACATCTCCATCACAACTCTGATAGAATCACTTGGGTTGGAAGGGACATTAAAAATCATCTAGTTCTGACCCCCCTGCAATAGACAGGGACACCTCCCACTAGATCAGGTTGCTCAGTGCCTCATCCAGCCCGGCCTTAAACACCTCCAGAGAGGGGACATCCACAGACTGTCTGAGCAACCTGACTGGATAGCACTGGTGCCAAAGAGGGAGCAGCCAGCAGTGAGCCCAGTTCAGCAGCTGCCTGAGGAACATCGAGGAGAGTTTCTGCTTCATGCTTGGCATGCACTGGAGTTGTTGTGCTGTCACAGCCCCCCTGCACAGGGAGAAGGCAGGAGGTAAAGAGCTGAAGTCCCCCATGGTTGTTAGCATAAACATAAGCACATGGACATGCTTCATGCTTGTTAGACTTACATCCCTGTTGCCCTCTTTCAAATGATCTGTGTAATACTGAAAAGGAGATAACAGGAAATAAAACGTTCTGCCTCTTTTGCAACTGTCAGGAAACAAATGTCTCCATTTCATGTTGTGGTTATCAGATGTTTCCTTCAGACCTGCTGCTAGGTGCTCCTTCTGTGTCTCTCCTTTTGGGACTAGCACATGAATTTTTCTCTCCTAATTGCAATCTTGCACTGCTTAAAGTAATAATGACAAGAGTGGCCATTACTTCAGTAACGTGTAAGAAGAAAGTAAGATTCAACTTCTGACTTCTGCTGGTCACAAGTTCTTTGAAGGTAGGTGCTTTTATTCCCACACTAAAAATTTTAATATCTTTTTTTATGCTCAAAACATCCAACTTCCTCATTAGTGAGCCTTCTGTGAGAACATCCACTTGATCCGTTTCTTCAAAAACGGAAACAGAAATTGAAATTTTTTACAGACTTTTATTTGTCCTATCCTGAATTGCATCAGGTTTTCTTGGCATCCTTGTGTTTCTGAGTTTTGATGAAAGTGCTTAATTTAAAGCTTAGTTTTTAGAGGTGGTTTCTTCATGTTGGTTGAATGTCACAGCATGTTCCATTGGTCATGTGCCTGTAGTACATGGCACAGTGCAGCATGCTGGGGGCAAGGTTGGATGGAGACTTGAGAGGAGGACTATCTGTGCTTCTTCAAGCTTGCTTGGGCTTTTTTCTTCACTCATTGCTTTCTCAATAAGTGTGAGCCATTCAGCTTTCAATGCTAGTTTTGTTTTTTCTCTTCTTGAAGTTGAGGAAACACATCGATATTGGTGATTCTGACACATTTTGAAGCAGGGCTGGCATTTTTCTTACTTGATATATTCTAGCAAAGTGGCGTAGGTATTGCATGATGAAAACAACTAATTTTGCCTCTGAGTATCCATTCTATTCACAGTGAGAAGGGAAATCCTCATGCTCAAATGAAGGGCACTCTGTTATTTGAAGGTGACCTCAAAATAAAGGTTTACTGCGGGGTGACCTCATTCATGTTTAAAAATATGGAAAGGGTAAATGTCAGGAGGATGGAGCCAGGCTTTTCTCAGTGACCTCCAATGACAGGACAAGGGGCAATAGGTGCAAGCTGGCACACAGAAGGTTCCACAGAAATAGGAGAAAAATCTTTATCAGAGTGAGGGTGAGAGAAGAGTGTCCCAGGCTGCCCAGAGAGGGTGTGGGGTCTCCTTCTCTGGAGACATTCAAACCCTACCTGGATGCCTTCCTGTGTGACCTGATCTGGGTGTCCCAGCTTTGGCAGGGGGATTGGACTAGATCACCTCTTGAGGTCCCTTCCAATCTGTGATTCTGTGATTTGTGTAAACCATTTTCTTTTTGGTCTTCCAGACTGGTGTTTCCCCAGTACTTTGCTTGTTGCAGGCATTTCCACATGTCAGTTTAGCAACTTCCTTTGATAGTTCCTGAAGTTTTCCCAGTTCTTTTGGGTGCTTCCATTAAAAGGATTTTCTGTCCTTCTACAGATAACTTTGCAGCTTTACTCAGACTGTGAGGTGAAAAATTCAGGATCAACAAGTGAACTGTGACTTTTTCTTTTTTGTTTTTTGGTTACCTCGGGTTTCGGTTTCATGTGCTTTTAATCATAGAATGGTTTGG
>VZTY01002235.1:0-18226 GCA_013400935.1 Turnix velox
TCTATGATTCTATGAATTTACATGCAGATGTACATGAGGTGACTGTCTTTAGGCAGAAGAGAGTGGTTCAACCCTTATTGATTGCATACAACTTTAAACTCTGTATGTTTTCTAGGTGTGGCAGAGGGACTGTGATGCTGTGAATTGGTGTGAGGCTGAGGCATTAAATGATTCAGTGTCACTGAGTATGGTTTGTGATTGTAAAGTCTATGATTTGTTAAGTTTTATGTGATCAAAATTTAGCAGGTTATTTTTGATGTTAATCTGTAGCTGCCTTTAGCTACTTGCTATTTACATCCTTCTTCACAAATTGTCTTCCTAGCCTGTAGCTTAGAATGAGAAAAGGTCTGGTATACTTTTGTTGCACTGTAACCTGTTTTTTCATTTCTCTCTCTCCTTTCTGACCTTAATTCAAGATGTAACAAGAATGGCAAGTTACACTTGGGATAAAAATTTTCTTGCAAACTTCAGATGATTCTTCATTATCCAGTTGAAGTTTAATTGAAACTAGCTGAGGTTTTGTTATGTAGACAGCTTTTCCTTCAAGGAATTGCACTCTCTTAAGGAGTAATAAAGCTTTTTTTTTCTTTCTCCAGCAGAGGAAGATAGTGTTTTTGATGAGTCTGATATTCATGATACACCAACTGGACCTTGCAATAAAGAATCACAGACTTTCTTTGCAAGACTGAAGAGAATTGGTGGCAGCAAAATGGTGAAATATCAACCAGTTGAGATGAATGCTCAGAGAAGTATGAATTGTTTTGTTGGTATAAATTCCTACTTAGTTTTCAAGCTATCACCTTTCTGTGTAGAGTTTATTGCACTGCCTAATTTGAATACAGCTACTCTGAATTTGTTGCATTTTTTTTCCACCATCGGGCTGAAGATTTTTACTGAAATCTATATTTTTGTCAGAAATTGATTTTTTTTTAATGAGATGGGATTCCAGTGTAAGCAAATTTGGTGATGCTGCTGGAAATATTAAGATTTTCCAAAGGTGAAAAGGATCATTTGGTGGTTTAAAAATTACAGGAAAGATTTTGTCGAAAACAAAAAAGAAGTTTAGGTTTCTGAAATGAATTTTACCACCATTCTGAAATTATTTCAACCACCATTGCCAATCTGTCTTGTTTTCTGGCATATTTTTGGATGGGCTGAGGAATTACTCTGTCAAGAACAATTCCTTTTCATTACTTTTTTGGTAATGACCAGGAAAATTCTGCTCTCTGTGAAAATAAGTTGTTTGTATTAAAAACAATTATATCCTTTGGAAATGTTCTCAATGAATGTGTTCACACAACAAAATACCAACAAGGTGGTTGTACCAGCCTGTCTTAAATGTGCTCACTTTTAGATTTTGGAGTCCAGGATCACTGGGGGGAAAAAATGCTCTGAATATTGTGCTATCACATCCTCACTGCTGTTGCTGCCCTTGGCTTCTTGAATTAGAAGCATCCATTTAAAGCCCACTTTGCTCCAGTAAATAAAACATACTTGGATATACACTGATGTCCATAATTTGGAAACCTCTTCAAAGTGGTCTGTATAGCTAATTTCTTCTTTCATCTTTCATGGCTAATGCAGCTTTTGCAAATATCTGCAGAAATGACTTTCCATCTTTATTTAATGGATAAGGTTAAACAGTCTGTCTTCAGGGTACATCTGTCCAGGATGAGTAGAATTTGGGCACAATTTACACTAACCCTGTTGTCCAAACAGTAGGGTTTTGGTTGTTCAATGTAAAAAATCTGATGCAATATGGCTCTGAGGGTAAAACAAAATCCAGGCAATTTAAACTAACACTGGGTTTGTATTTGAAAAAAGTAGGGTTTGGTTATTTATTGTAAAAATCTGGTGTAATGTGGCCCTGAGGGTAAAACAAAATCCAGGCAATTTAAGCTAACCCTGGGTTTGTATTTGAAAATAGTAGGTTTTGGTTGTTCTTTGTAAAAAATCTGGTGCAATGTGGCTCTGAGGGTAAAACAAAATTTAAGGTAACACTGGGTTTGTATTTGAAAAAAGTTGGGTTTTATTGTTTTTCAGTGTGAAAAATCTGGTGCAATGTGGCTTTGAGGGTAAAACAAAATTTAAGGTAACACTGGGTTTGTATTTGAAAAAAGTTGGGTTTTATTGTTTTTCAGTGTGAAAAATCTGGTGCAATGTGGCTTTGAGGGTAAAACAAAATCCAGGCAATTTAAACTAATGCTGGGTTTGTGTTTGAAATGCCAGTTGTGTTGGATTGTGAGATTCTGCCAGGATAGTATTAGCTCTTTCTGTTTTGATCAGGTGACATAGAACTGGCTGAATATAGAGAGACGGGGGCCTTGCAAGACAGCATTCTGCGCTGTGTGAGAGAAGAAAGCTTTCAGAAAAAAAAGCTGCGCTCTCTGAAACAAAAATCTCTTGATATAGGGAATGCAGACTCCCTCTTGTTTTCATTAGATGAGCACCGCAGGAAGTCCTGCATAGACCGCTGTGACTTAGAAAAACCCCCTGCCCCCGCTGCTTACACCATGCACAGGCAGAGTGACTATGGGAGATCTCGGCAGAATTCATCCACCAAGGCTGAGAACATTGAAACTCAAGAAAATCTTCCTCGTACTGAGAGTTTCCAGGAGACCAGGAGACCTGTCATACCAGAAGTGAGGTTGAACTGCATGGAAACCTACGAGCTGAAGGTGGACTCCCCAGTGAAACCCGCTGGCCCCAAGGAGGATTTAGATCTGATAGATTTGTCCTCTGACTCCACATCAGGTCCTGAAAAGCATTCCATGCTCTCCAACTCAGACAGTGACTCTTTAGTCTTTGAACCACTTCCTCCCCTAAGGATTGTGGAGAGTGATGAAGAGGAGGAATCAACGAATCAGCTGAATGATGGTGTCTCGGGCAAAACTGCTTCATCTCTCTCAACGCCCATCAATGTCTCAGCACTCAGCCTCAGCATAACCCCACTGGTCCAGTTCAGCATTGAAGATTGCTCCAAAGACTTCAGTTCTAAGGATTCCAGCAATAATGCTTCAGCAGCAATAGATGACATCCTTTCCATCTCTCCCAAAGACCAGAAGGACTCCTCAGAGTTAGTTAAGCCTGAGGAACACCAGGATGTGTCCTGTGGGAACGCATTGACACTGAAACAGAAAAGGGACCTGCTGCAGAAGTCATTTGCCCTTCCAGAAATGTCCCTGGATGATAACTCTGAGCTCAACGTGGAGGACATTAGACCTACTGGAGCCATTCCAAGCCCAAACATAAAGACAGTCCTTATTAAAGTCCCTGAAGATTCTGAAAACCCAACAGAAAGTGATAAACTTGATGCCAACACGGAGTCTGACACTGAGCAAAACATGGAGCAGAAGCAGGAGGAAGAGACTGAGGAATCAGAATTTAAAATTCAGATTGTTCCTCGCCAGAGGAAGCAGAGGAAGATTGCTGTGAGTGCCATTCAGAGGGAATACCTGGACATTTCCTTTAACATCCTGGACAAGTTGGGAGAGCAGAAGGAGGCAGGTGAGCTCCATTGCTTTGACCACATCAAAAATCTAATTACCTTCATGACCTTTGTTTCTTCTGCAAGCCCAGGGCAGTGCAAGACAGTCTGTTCCTGGACTGAGAAATGTAAAGCTGAGCAGGTTGTAGACTTCAGAATTAACCCACAGTTTGTATTTAGAACCATAAAACCCCATATATTTTCTTTTCATACTCTGAAACTTTTTTTAGCCTTTTATATCAGGTATCCACCAAGTTTATATGCCTTGTATTTTACTAAGTACTTAAAGTTCAAACACAGGGAAAAAAACAGTATTTCTATGTAATTTCTAAGGTATTTCTGTGTAATTCCAAGTTTTTTTTCAGGTCATTTTAATACAGGGTTTTGTGAATAAGCTTTTCAGGTACAGCAAAAATGTCTTAGCTGCTTCTTCATTTTGCGGTTGAATGGTTCAAACAGTTTAAAAACTTTTATGCTGCTGCTTCTTTACTACCATGGCTGAGTTTTTTTCAGCTACTAGGATTTTACTAGTTTTTTAAATATATTTTTTAATTTAAAAAGGAATGAAACCTTCAGGCAGCAGTTGTTTATCCCCCATCGCTTCACTTGGCAATGTTTGTGCATTCCTGGCCTCACTTCTTTCTGGATTGCTTCAGGGGGAGCTGTAGGATATTTTCTTGTTGCAAAGGTCCACTTGTACAAGGAGAAGTCATCCAGTGCTATGTTACAGGCCTGTCATCCCATTTGTGGCTCCAGGAAGCTGAAGAACCACTGGAGCTTTATAAAAACAGAAGAGAGCTGAGTGCTTCTCAACCTTCCACATAGGTGCTTAGAGAAGAATTCTCCTGAAAGAGTTGTGTAATTAGAATCAAATACTTTCCTGGTCACTTTTCATGCAGTAGCCATCACTGTCGTCCTTGAAACTGCTTGGAAGGGCTGTCCCAGTTCTGAAACACCACGTGGAACTTTGGATTATGGCTACATGGTGGTCATTTGGGTTGAATGCATCTAAGTATGTCATCCAAGGGGAGCATAAAACATTCCCAGTGGCTCATTAAGTGCTTTACAGGTTGATCCAGACAATTAAGTTGACTAAGTAATTTAGTGACTTGGGTTGGATAATTTGTCTCTCATGTTCTGTTTTGTTTTGCTTGGCCTTATTGATTAGTTTATGGGAGAGCATATGTGTTGTAATTCAATTCAGTAGGCTTAATATCACCCTCATAATGGGCTGATTATAATTTCAAAGTCTTTAGCAGCCCATTATGCTTCCACCTGTTTTAGAAGGGCTTCTGATAGAGCTGCTCTCTGAATTCAGTCTTCAGGTGGATGGTTTCTTCAAGTGCATGGTGCTGGGCCATGGAATTTCCTGCCTGAGAATTTCAAAGCACGAGACATCTGCATTTTTATAGGGTTTGTCAAAACTGGCCATCCCCACTTGACATTTTGCTTTATTCTTCCTATATTCACAGAATATTGACAGCATCAGTTGCCATAAAACACAAACATTAGTTTTAACGACTGATTTTTCTTTTTAAATGATAGAATCTTAAGTTTTTTTTAATCTTTTGAATGAAAATTGATGCCTTGTTGGAGGCAATGATTTTTTTTAACGATGCTAAACTGTCAATGAAACTATCTTTACATTGGTGCTACCTCTTATTTCCATGTTGATGGTTCTCATAAGCATTCAGTGAGTGGAATCAAAACCAAACTCCACGTACAGTTGTTAGTTGTGAGTTCTAAAGGGCAGAGATAGAAATCTTCTTTAAAAGGTTATTTTAAGCAGTGGATCCCTGTGCCTTTATAAAAATTCTTTAATGTTTCTTTAAAAACATGCTGGGTGGTGAAGGGATGTCTGAAGAGGCAGATATTGGGGGGGAAAACACATGGAAAATATTTCATGATGTTAAATACTGAGAGTTTAAGCAGAATTTTCACACGCAGATCCCACTGGCAAAGGACTTTCAACCCTGGAAATGCCAAGAGAGTCATCATCTGCACCAACCCTTGAGGCAAGTGTCCCGGAGACAAGTAGTCACTCTTCCATATCAAGTAAGTTTATCTGTGGCTTGAGGATTAAACCCAAGTTGCTATATTTGTGTGTCAGATGCTTATGGTGTGTGGTAACCCCGTTCCTTGTGTTTTATGGATTCCTGGAAGCACAGCTGTGATGGGTATTGTTGCATCTGTTAAATCTTTGATGGTCAGCAGGATGTTAGTGGTCAGTGGCTGCAAGGTCACCATGTGGCAAATTTAAAACATGGAGTTTTCTTGCTGTAGAGTAGAGAGCAGCTAAAATATTTTTTCACTGAAGCTGAATGTTTGTTTTCCACTGAGAGAAAGATTTGACAACTGTCAGTGCACTGAAGCAGAGGATGGATGAGAGCTCTACAGTGCTGTTGCTATGGTCGTTGGTGCATCTCTTTTTGTATCTTGGGGGAAAAAAAAAAAATCTCTTTTTAATTTTTGTGAAATGCCTTGAAATACCAATTCCTCAGCTGCTCCCTGAAAGGTGGCAACTATTTACCTCTCCATTTCTTTGGGGAGCAAGCACTACAATAATCCAGGTCGGCATCTCCTTCTTTGTAATTCTAATTAACACACTCGAAAGCTTCTTGAGCAGGACTCTGACTAGTAGAAAAGGGAGAGGAAATGATGACCTGCTTTGCTACCAACGAGTTCCTAGATCTGCTCAGTGTGTCTTGCAGAGCTGCAATTTCATATCACAATAGAAAAACTGAATTTTAATTTCTCATTTGATTGAAAGGGTTATCTAGCCTACTATAGGAGAATGTTACTTTAGATGTGCTGGATGAGTACTCCAAGTTAGAGGTGTCCTCTCCAGTGTCACCTCAGATGTCTCACATCACATGCATCTTGTAGTCAAAGTACATTTGTTGGACTCCTAAAGATATAGATGTCACTTACCAAGGCTGATTAAGACATATCTCTTCTTGTTTTGGTGAGTGCTTCTAAATTCCAATATGTGAAAGCAGAAATTGTATCTATATGATACAATATGATACTATATGATTTACTTTGTAAATATTTCAGTTTCCACCTGCAGAAAGATAGAATCATAGAGTCATAGAATAGTTTGGAGTGGAAGGGACCTTAAAGATCATCAAGTTCCAACCCCTCTGCCATAGGCAGGAACCCCTCCCACTCAGTTTAGTTGCATTGTCCAGCCTGAGATTCTGTGTTTCAACCAATTATATAAAATATTTTTTTAAGATACTATTTACTTTGTAAATATTTCAGTTTCCAACTGCAGAAAGATAGAATCATAGAGTCATAGAATAGTTTGGAGTGGAAGGGACCTTAAAGATCATCTAGTTCCAACCCCCCTGCCATAGGCAGGGACACCTCCCCCTAGATCACGTTGCTCAGTCCTTTGTCCACGAATAAATTCTGTGTTTCAACCAATTATATAAAATATTTTTTTAAGATACTATTTACTTTGTAAATATTTCAGTTTCCAGCTGCAGAAAGGATGAGGAATGCTTCCTTCCTGTCTCTTCTCCATTTAGGCTGAAGCATTGCTGACATTCTACTGTTTGTCTTTACAGTGCTGTTCCTAACAAGCTACAATCAGGATTCTGAGCACAAGGCACTTCTGTAGCACAAATAGATAAGACTAATTGTACTGGCTGCAGAAAGCTTATCAGTATTAACTGTGATAGGGAGATTTTGCCTATAGTCTACTCTTCTTGAGTGGAGAATTCCACAGCCAAAGTAGAGTGGTTGGCCACGCTGCTGGCTGACATAGGAAAATCCCACCACCATGGAGATCGCTGGTCTTCTGATGATTGTTAGATTTGCTGTGGAAAATCTGATCAAGGAAAACTTTAGTCCTTTTGCCACTAGACAGTCATAGGCAGGAGAAATCATATCCTGGTCCACAGCAATCAGCTTGGCTCCAACAGTGATCAAAGGCTGGAGGCTCTCTGGAGTTTCTGGATTTGTCTGTGGTTTGTTGAGGTTATTTTTCATAGAATCATAGAATAGTTTGGGTTGGAAGGGACCCCAAAGATCATCTAGTTCCAACTCCCATGCCATAGGCAGGAACACCTCCTACTAGATCAGGTTGCTCAGTGCCTTGTCCAGCTTTGCCTTAAATACCTCCAGAGAGGGGGCATCCACAACCTCTCTGGGCAACCTCTTTCAGTGTCTCACCACACTCACACTAAAGAATTTCTTTCTTATCTCCAGCCTGAATTTCCCCTCTTCCAATTTACATCCATTATTCCTAGTCCTTCCATCACATATCCTATTAAAAAGTCCTACTCCAGCCTTTCTGTAGCCCCCTTCAGGTACTTGAAAAGCTACTCTGAGGTCCCCCTAATCCTTCTCTTCACCAAGCTGAACAACTCCAACTCCTTCAGCCTGTCTTCATAAGGCAGTTGCTCCAGCCCTTGGATCATCTTGGTGGCCTCCTCTGGACCTGCTCCAACAGCTCAGTGTCCTTCTTATGTTGAGGGCTCCAGAACTGGACACAGTAACTCCAGATGGAGCCAAGCAGAAGGGCAAAATCCCCTCTCTTGCCCTGCTGGTCACACTTCTCATGATGCAACCCAGGATTTAGTTGGTCTTCTTGTCTGCAAGTGCACACTAGTGGCTCATGTTGAGTTTGTCATCCACTGACACCCCCAAATCCTTCTGTTCAGAGACACTCAAGCCACTCACAAGATATTTTTTTAATGTTTTATTGGTTTTATTTTTTGTTTTCTGTTTGTTTTTTTTCCCTTTAAGTTCCCAATATTTGAAATCATGGCTGTCCTTGAGAAATCAGGTAAATAACGCTAGAAACCCAAAC
This sequence comes from Turnix velox, assembly GCA_013400935.1. NCBI lineage: Eukaryota > Metazoa > Chordata > Aves > Charadriiformes > Turnicidae > Turnix > Turnix velox. Next base: position 8,307 of record VZTY01002235.1, read on the forward strand.
CTGCTCAACAATAGCCTGGTTATGTGAAATATGCATGAAATTTTAGAAGTTGCAATTGCAAAAGCTGTTAAGAAAATTCAAAGAGATAATTTGCTATATTTTGACAGTCATCTGCACTCCAAGCAGTCCTGTCACTTCTCTTGTTAATTGCTGTTCTTTCATCAGGAAATTCTGTGCCTGATAAAGTGATAAAGCATCTATTTAAAAATCCTTGTCCTGGAAATGATGGAAATTCTATCTTTCTCCTAATTTGCTGTGAAAGGCAGCTGCAATAGAACTGTTAAAAGTGAAATATGGAATGGTCTCTTGGCTTGGTTCAGTTCCAGAAGTTCAGTTATACAATGCAGGAGATGTGTGTACTTGGGAGAAAAACAGAGTTTATATTCACACTGGAAGGATATAACGAGGGGAAAGATTAAAATAATTTATCTGATTAAATAGTTTCATAGAACCACCGTGGTTCGAAGGGATCTTTCAGATCACTGAGTCCATCTATCAACCCAACTCTGATAAGAGCCATCTCTAAGCCTGCCTGTCTCTGAAATACCTCTAGGGATGGTGCCTCAAACCACTGCCCTGAGCATCCAATGCTTGCTAACCATTTCAGTGAAAAAAATTTTTCCAAGTATCCAGTCTAATCCTCCCCTGGTGCAATTTGAGGCTGTTTCTACTTGTCCCATTGTCTGTTACTTGGGAGAAGAGTGTGCATATTCCCACTGAAGTTATCCTTGTGCTTATTATTACTCAGGGCATATATTTATTTTGTTGGGGAGTGTTTTGTTTTCCCTGAATATGAAAACCACATAGAAACTGAGTGGAACAAGTTTGCAAGGTTCTCAACCCCTCTGAGCTTTCTGAAAATTGTAGTTTATCATTTATCTATCTATGGAATGCTAGGTTTTTTTTAAGAGCTTAGATACCTGACATTATGTTAATACTCTTTTAATGATGTTGAATTTATTTGCTGATGAAAATGGTCATTATGAGAAGATTTTGCTTTTTTTATCCTTGCTTAAGGCCCTGTTGAGGAAACCACTTGGTCATATAGTGGGAGGTGTCCCTGCCTATGGCAGAGGGCTTGGAACTTGATGATCTTGAAGGTCCCTTCCAACCCAAACTACTCTATGATTCTATGATTCTATATACTCAAGGCAACATCATAAATGGTTGCTTGTATGGGGGCATGTGTCAGCAGCCTCCCATGCCTTGATCAAGCAGAACCTTAAAGCTCTGCCTTCCTGCTGTGAAGAGTGATCTAGATTTCAGTGGTGAAAATACATTGTTAAGGGTGGAACAGGTTGACCAGAGAGGTTGTGGATGCCCCCTCAATCCCTGGAAGTGTTTAAGGCCAGGCTGGACAAGGCACTGAGCAACCTGGTCTAGTGGGAGGTGTCCCGGCCTATGGCAGGGGGGTTGGAACTAGATGATCTTTAAGGTGCCTTCCAACCCAACCCATTCTATGATACTATGATTGTTCATACTCCACTGTTAATGTATGGTGCTTTTTCCATCTGAATTTTCTTAGGATGGAGAAAAAAGTAGGNACTATGATTGTTCATACTCCACTGTTAAAGTGAATGTATGGTGCTTTTTCCATCTGAATTTTCTTAGGATGGAGAAAAAAGTAGGAAAGTCAGGAGTTGTGTGTGATCTGTTTCTTCCTCCATTTAAGCACTGAGAAAATCCACGTTCAAGAAAAATCTTGAATTTTAAATCCACAGTTTTTTGGGGTGTGTGTCTGTAAATGTTATCCAGTGAGACACATCTCTTAAAGCAAACAGTAGCAACCATTTAAAGAAGTAAATAGTTGGACAAGCAAAATGAGAAGGCTTGTTGCTTGATAGCAGAAGAATGGCAGTGAGGTTACATAAGGGATTTCAAAGGCATGCTGGCTTCACACTAACAAGAGCATACAGCTGTTATTTTCTGGTGGTGGGTATATTTAGTTCAGGTTGTGTCACCCATGAAGGATGCTGGTTGCACACACTTGGTGACTTTGCTGTCCTACAGTGGGCATGGAGAGAGCAGACAAACCCCCATGCTTAAGGAGGACTTAAGAGGAGCTAAGAGGAGGCTGGATTATCTTCCTTGCTGCATCACATGCAAGTGAGACTCAAATACAACACATTTATCAGCTGTCAGCATGGGAATTTCGGAGTAGTGTCTGGCACTTCATTCCTGCAAAGTGTTTTGTAGAGCTTTCATGATATTTGGAGTCAAAAAGGGTACTTAGTGTGAGTTGACACAATGGATGAGATCCTGAATCCAAGTCACTTATAACTGGTGCCACTGGGGGACAGAATTTGTACCCTGTGTAGCTGTGTGAAAAGTGCATTTTGACTTGAGTGAGATCCTTGGAGCCCTTTGAGTCATTTATCTCAGGCTGGCTTGTAAGATCAGGAAAGAAGAGTAGTTTTACATGTTGCCTGAGCCCCTGAAATCCTTTTTGCATTTCTGACTTGCAGCTCAGTTCAGACAAATGAAAAGAGGCTCTTTGGGAGCTCTGACAATGAACCAGCTAATGAAGAGGCAGCTGGAACACCAGTCTAGTGCTCCCCACAATATCAGCACTTGGGATACTGGTGAGCTGCATTTATTGTTCTTCATTTTTATTTCCTAAACCAGTCACTTGCCATATCAATCCATTTTTTAAAAAAGTGAGTATTTCTATTCCACCACTGCAGATAAGTTGTCAGACTCAAGTCTAAAGTGAAACTTGATGTTGACTACCAGTTTGTCACCTGGTATGATCTGGAATAGTTATGGATTGGGGAGGTTAGTCCCTATGCTACAGTTTTGCATACTCCTTGGATTATTTCCTGGCCTCACTGGATGAATTGGAATTAGGGCTTTTGGTTTCATTAGGAGCAGGATTTCATCCTTCGTGCATGGAATCATTTCTCTGCATGTGTGTTTGCAATGGTGCTGGTGCACCAGAGAGTTTGGCCTTTGTTTCTCTTCAGTGAAATTCCTGCCAGCTCATGCTCAACACATGAAGTTTCTTTTCTCTCACTGCCCTGTTTTTTTCTCCCTTTGAGATGAACACAAAGCAATGAAAACTGAATTAAGCACATAATTTCCTCAGTACTCAAGTATTTTATTGTTTTGTTTTTTGGGGTTTTTTTTTTCTGCAAAAGATTTTCTGTTATGACTGAGCTTAGAGCAGATGTTGCTAAACAATTCATTCACCCTGGTTTATCATAAATGCTTGACATTTTACTGCCCATCTTGATGTCAGTGGCATTATGGCATTATGCTTCTTAGGAATTTATCAGCAGATCCAGATGCATCCAGAGGAAGGAAAGCTTAAAACATTACATGAACTTTGCATGCTCAATGCATGTCTCACCACTAGAGTTAAATTTTTTTGCTTAATTCAGTCTTTGGTGTCAAGTTCCATTAAACTGAGTCTTGTAGCTAAAGAATAACTAAAGTTCTGGTTTATAGTTCAGGATTTGTCCTGGCAGCAGGTAAGTTTATTGATTGAAAAGACAGAGCTGGGATCACGTAGATTCTCAGGCAGGGGATGTAGAGATGAAAAATTGGTTGCTTTCACTCTGTTAGAAGCAGTTAGCCAAATTCAAGAGGAGCAAGTCAGTCCTAAAAGCCACTTAGGAACTGTCTTGTCAACACAGTTCCAAATACACTAGATTTCTTCTCAACATCCATGATTTCATTCCACCTGAAGGCCTCCAAGTGTTGAGATACAAAGTAAAACCTTCTTTTCCAGAAAGCTTTGCATCTCTGTTTCCTTTTCCACCACTAGCTTCAAAGCACAGTTGTCATTTGTGTAGAAAACAGGTCGTTTTGGTTATTTTTCAGGACAGATTCTCGGTGGGACTCAGGACACACCTGAGTCTTATTTTTAGGTGTAACAAGTGGGAAATACTCTTATTAAGTCACATGAGATTCACGCGTGGTTCATGCATGCTTTATTATTTCTTTCTGACATTGTTAGGTATCCTGTGTCCCTCTCATTTCTTTTTTTCAAACCACACTTTTCCTAAGCTGCTGTGTGTTCAATAATTATCATTTTATGTTTATCTGCACAAACTAGAACTGATTTCTAGTCTCTTGGCATTTCCAACCACTGTCTCTCTCTTTTGTGACTTGCACATTTCATAACTTGTTGGATCTCCACAGATAGCACTTTCTTCCTTGTTTAATCACCCTTTTCTAAAATGCCTTCTTTGGAATTAATTTATCTGTACCCTTTTTCTGCTGTGGATTTCTTTCATCTTTCTCTCCCCCTCCTGTTCTATGCTTAAATATGAACTCTTTTCCTTTTTTTTTTTGTTGTTATTTGTCTTTCTCTTGTCTTAACTGTTTAATATGTGTGGTGCTGGTGACAGATGCTGGTTTTGTAGTTGTGGAGACTGAAGTTCTGTCTTTCTTCACAGAGCAGGTACAGCATGGGAAACGTCTGTGCAATGTCCCTGTGTCCCTAAACCCTGAGCTGGAGGGACCACCACTAAGAATCAGAGGTCAGTCCAGTCTCCATTTGACCTGATCTCTCCTAAGACTGCCAGGAAGGGGTTTGTTTTTTTGTTAGCACCTAATGTTGTAGGGGGGGTTTGAGCAGATTGATGACCTGATCTTGAGACAGTGGGTCTTATTTCCCTCTTCATGTCACTGAGAACTACAGGAGGGAAATATGAATATTTCCCCAAAAATATGAGGGAAAACTAGAGATCATCTGCTCTCCAGTCTCATGGCAACTGTAGTATCATCCTCTCTCCCTAAAAATTTGAGTATATACAATTACTTCTACCTTCCTGGGGGATTTTTTTGTTCTTTTCTATCTTTTTTCCAAGGATATTTATAATACTTTTTTTAAAGTGATAGTTCTAGATAATGGGAATTACCTGCCAGAAGAAAGGAATGTGCTCTATATCTTTTTGATGACACTATTTCTTATTTCTATACACATTGTGACTCTTTAGAAATCTGTTCTTCAAGAAGTTTGAATTTCTGTTTAGTGATTTTTCTTTCCCTTTTCCATTCCCCCCCCCCCTTATTTGCCTTTAGGTGCCACAAAATCTAGCTTACTGTCAGCACCCAGCATAGTCAGTATGTTTGTACCTGCACCAGAAGAATTTGCTGATGACCAGCCCACTGTGATGACTGACAAGTAAGTTCTTTTTATTTTGAAAGATCTAGATGAACTTTCTATATCTCAGATGAAGTATAAATAGGCTATATGGAAAAATTCCATTCTATCGGCTGTCTTTTTTTAATTTTTTTACCTCCAAGTAAACATTTTCTAAACACTGCCAGCAAGATGTGCTTTTAATTCAGTAGGACCAGTATGAGTTTGCACAGCTGAAGTGATGACTCAGGCTACTGTGTGTGCATGAAGGGCAGGGCAAGCACTTTCCAACCTATTTTAAGTCCAAGGTTCCTTGTGATCCATAAGGAACCACTTTCACCTTAGGAAAAATAAAAGGCTCTTTTAAAAAATCCCTTTGGGTTTCTGTTTTGGAACAGGTTGACCGTTGATGTGTAATAATGTGTAATCAACATAGTGTTTTTAAAGCTGATACCCATCCTAAAAGCTTTTGCAAACCTTCGTTGGTTGGTAAAAATCATCAAATCATAGCATTGTAGAATAGTTTGAGTTGGAAGGAACCTTAAAGGTCATTGAGTTCCAACCCCCCTGCCATAGGCAGGGACACCTCCCACTACATCAGGCAGCTCAGTGCCTTGTCCAGCCTGGCCTTAAACACCTCCAGAGAGGGGGCATCCACAACCTCTCTGGGCAACCTCTTAGTCATTGTCATAGTTTCACTACCCTCACTGTAAAGAATTTATTTCTTAATCTAGCCATTAAAGGAATTGTTAAACCTAAGTGTCCTTCTTCCATGGAGAAGGAAAGCAGTCAGCAGGAAGCCATGCACTGATTTAGTAAAAAATTGGGAAGAGAAACCTAAGTCTTAATTGTTCTCCCGTGCTCAGTCCATTAGACAGATGTGCTGGGGTGATCACTGGAGAAAGACAGAGCTGTGTTTGGAAGTGATCCTTATTGTGTGACAAAGTGGAGCATCCTAAAAATTAGGTTTATCTTTGGAAGATTATCAGAGGGCTAGAGCATCTCCCTTATGAGGACAGGCTGAAGGAGTTGGGGTTGTTCAGCTTGGAGAATAGAAGGCTCAGGGGGGAACACACAGTAACTTCTCATTACCTGAAGGGGGCTACAGAAAGGCAGGGGCAGGACTTTTTAATAGGATATGTGATGGCTGGACTGGGAATAATAGATGTAAATTGGAAGAGGGGAGATTCAGATTAGATATAAGAAAGAAATTCTTTCCTGTTAGGGTGGTGAGACTCTGGAAGAGGTTGCCACTTGTTGGGGTCGGGGTCGATACCTGTCGGGGCCTCTTTGCCTTAGTCGGTGTGATCGGTGGAGGNTACAGTATCTTGTGAGTGTATAACTTTGTATACTACATGTTAACTTTGTATCATCCTAATGCTGCTCTCAGCACCTTCCCTTGGGACCCAGTGCTGCTGTCAGCACTTGGCCTTGCTGTACCCGGGTTCACCATCGGTCAGTATCTTTCCTCACATGCTGAATCTTTCAGTATAGCAGTAGTGTGGCCAAGGCTTTGGAGCTATCCCAGGCCTCAACTACTAGCACTGGCTTTCAGCACACAGAGGACCCCAGGAATGGCCATGTCCTCTCCCCTTAAGCCAATCCCCAACAGTTGCCCAGAGAAGTTGTGGATGTCCCCTCCCTGGATGTGTTTAAGGCCAGGCTGGACAAGGCACTGAGCAGCCTGGTCTAGTGGGAGGTGTCCCTGCCCATGGCAGGGGGGTTGGAACACAATGATCTTTAAGGTCCCTTCCAACTCAAACCATTCTATGGTTCCTTTGGCCATTTCCCCCAACTTCCATCACACCTGTTAACATACAGATGAGCTGAGTTTGACTCTTGTGACTTTGTTGGCATATTTTTTCCTGTTAAATAACAAAGGCAAGAAAATTGCCTGGGCAATTCCATTAAGTTAAAATATCACAATCTGTGGAGCCATTAGCAACTGGTTGATCAAATTAAGCAAGCCTTCCTACTGGGCTGAGATAAGCCAGTTTCCCACATTGGTTTGCCTTTCTCAAGTTTGTGATAGCCTGTCTCATCTCTCCTAAATCTGACACCCCCTTTATAATTAGATGTTGTGGAGCCTTTTCAGAACTTCATCAGTTGCCTTTGAGCATTTTAGAAAGGACAAGTGACTCAGCAGCAAATCTGTCCTGGAAAAGGAGACTTCTCTCAAACCTAAGACCCATGAGAGGTCATTTCACTTCATTCTTAATAGCCCTAAAAGCCATGGGAAGGAATCCAGTCAATGTTTCCTAATTTTATAATTATTGTTATTTACAATTCATGATTGACAAAATGGACAATGGGAAATTGTTCCAGATCTTTAAGATCATTTAGGGGTATCACTGTGTCGATAGACAAAACAGAAGTGCACCAGGGACTTCAGCCCCAGCCTGAGCTCAGTTCACACAAACTGGCTGAGTAGAGAGTGGCTTGAGTGCAGCCCTGAAGAGAAGGATTTGGGGGTGTCAGTGGATGACAAACTCAACATGAACCACCAGTGTGTGCTTGAGGCCAAGAAGGCCAGCCAAATCCTGGGTTGTATCAAGAGAAGTGTGACCAGCAGGTCAAGAGAGGTGGTTTTGCCCCTCTGCTTGGCTCTGGTGAAGCCCCACCTGGAGTTTTGTGTCCAGTTCTGGAGCCCTCAACATAAGAAGGACATTGAGCTGTTGGAGCAGGTGAAGAGGAGGGCCATGGAGATGATGAGAGGTCTGGAGGAACTGCCTTATGAAGACAGGCTGAAGGAGTTGGGGTTGTTCAGCCTGGGGAAGAGAAGGCTCGGGAGGGAAACTCATAGTAGCTTCTCAATATCTGAAGTGGGCTACAAAAAGGCAGGGGTAGGACTTTTTAATAGGATATGTGATGGAAGGACTAGAAATGATGGATGTAAATTGGAAGAGGGGAGATTCAGGCTAGATATAAGAAAGAAATTATTTTCAGAATTTTGTCTTTCCTAATACATTTTGAATAGAATATACTAAATATTAGTACTTTTAAAAAAAAAGCATAATTCTACACATACCCATGTGGAGTAATACTTTCTTTTAAAAATGTTAATGTCCCTTATAAAATCTGTTCTTTGCAGGTGCCATGACTGTGGGGCTATTCTTGAAGAATATGATGAAGAAACACTGGGTCTGGCCATAGTTGTGCTCTCAACCTTCATTCACCTTAGTCCAGACTTGGCTGCTCCTCTGCTGTTGGACATCATGCAGTCTGTAGGAAGGTAAATGCTCACTCTGATGGGATAGAAAGAATTTCTGTGCCCAGAACTGGGTTTACATAAACTTCACTATTTGAAGTTACATATTTCAGATCTTTTAAGTGAGTAACACCAGGTTCTGTCTGCCCTTTTGTTACTCAGCATTTCATCAAGTTCTTATGTAACTTCTTACACTGTCACTTCAATTTTGGGCAGCTCCTTTGATGTCCTCCCCTTTTACACTCAAAAAGGAGGTTCCAGGTCAGGAATCTCCCCAGTTTATTCCACTGGAAACTGCAATGTAAAGGATTAATTCAATTTTTCTGCAGGACCCTCATTTTCCTTGAGTGTCCTGTTTATTCCATGAACAGCAATGAATGCATCATACTCTCTGCTTATCTGAAGAATAATTTTTGCTAGCTTTTATTCCTTCTGCTAGTTGAATCATTTTACAGGCTGTCTTCTTGTGGGTTTTACATAGGATTTGACAGAATTTATGCTCTTTCCTGCCTTCATTTGAGACATGACTTCAGCTTTTTGAAAGAAGCCTTCTTTTTTCTAGTAACCTCCCTCAGCTTTCCTTTCTTCTGCTCTCTTGAAGTCTTAACAAGCACCTTGACCCAGTGCTTCCATTGTAGTGTTCTGCTTCTCTGCTGGATTCTCTTGGATGTCCCTTTTTGCTGCTCTGATGGAGTTTTTCACTTTTATGTAGTTCCTGCTTCAGAAGTTACGGTCAAGTGTGAGCAGCCTTTCTGAACTGTGTTGCTCCTGGAGGACTTCTGACTCCTGGGAGAGTTAGAATACCTGAAGCTCTTCAAGCTTTTTGGCTATATTTTGTATGCTAATAAAGAGTTTCATCTTCTTAGGAGGGCTTCCTAACCCACCCATGAGATTGTCTCTGTTGAGGTCCCCTATTTTTTCTCTTGTGACTTTTACCCAGTGTGGGGGGTGATAAATGAAGTGGCAGGACTAGGAAAAATGGATGGAAATTGGAAGAGGGGAGAATTTAGGCTGGATATAAGGAAGAAGTTCTTTACTGTGAGGGTGGTGAGACACTGGAAGAAGCTGCCCAGAGAGGTTGTGGATATCCCCTCAATCCCTGGAGGTGTTTAAGGCCAGGCTGGATGAGGCATTAAGCAACCTGATCTAGTGGAGGATGTCCCTGCCTATGGCAGGGGGGTTGGAACTAGATGATCTTTGAGGTCCCTTCCAACCCAAACTATTCTATGATTCTAAGTGCACCATTACTACCAAATTACTTTCCTTTAGCATCTTGGTCTCTTCCTCAGATTTCTGTGGTCATTTAGGATAGGGATGATGATGCACAGCTTTCCTTTCTCATCTTTTCAGTGACTGGAGCTAGAATCGCTGGACTTCTGCGGGGGTATGGCTCTTCACAGCCCTGCCTTTCCATTATCTCCCAGTTCCATTTCAACCCAGCCCCCCTTTGAGTCCTCCATTCCCATTAATTGCAAGACTGCAGTTCCCTGCTGTCACTGTAATGAACTCCAATGGAGGCAGTTTCTGATCTAGACAGATGCTATCCATTCTATGTGATTCTTGTGAACACCTCAGTGCTACATCCACAGAGTAAATAATTCAGTGTCCTGGTTTTGGGCCCAA
>VZTY01002268.1:0-11587 GCA_013400935.1 Turnix velox
TATGATTCTTTCTGGTAGCTTTTGTAAGTGTGTTTCATGACAATGTACTTCACTTAAGGAAAGTGTTCTGTTTGGTTGATTATAATTCTTATTTTACAAGGAAGAAAAAGTTTATTCATCTCCCTCTCCATATCAATTCACGTTCCTGCAATGCAGTCTTGTGGGCTCAGGCAATATCACGGGATCACAGCCCTGTGCTGTTTGTGTGTTCTGTTCCACAGTGCCTCTCCAGAAAGGCCCAGGAGGACCTGCTTTCCAGTTACAGGGCACTATCAGGGTATCCGTTAACCATATTCTGCCCACATGCATTCTTTAAAGATACACCCTCTTAGAACAGCTTGGGTCAGCTGATGAAAATGTAAGAAAAGGAGAGGAAAAAAGGTATTTTTACCTTCCTCAAATCAACCCATCCAAAGTGTTACTTCTCTAGTAGTTAATGCACAGCTCAAGTTTCTACCTTAAGACAATGTAAGCTTCAGCTTTTTCTGAGTGAAAAGACTTGACTTCATTCATCCTAAGCACAGAAAATGCCATGAACTTATGGGGTTTTTGTATGCACTTACCAAACTGCCCAATTTCTGACAACTTTTTAAAAAGCCTATAAAATGATGTGCTATATTGATTCCAGCTACAGGAATACAATGCTGTCAAGGTACACCCTCCTACCTTCTTCCACGGTGCTTACTGTCCACAGCATATCCATTGAAGCAGTTAAAATGCAATAAAATAGTGGTGAAAGAAAGCAGTAAGTGCAAGAAGAATCCTAGGTAATGAAACACTCTCAATTTGGGAGTTATCAAATGAGAAGTTTTATTCTAGTAAAAAGAGCCATAGAAGAAAATGGGGAAAAAGAAAACGGGAAGAATGTTCTTTGTGAATAACTGCATGTTTGCAGAAAGTTACAGCTGGCAAAGAGTAATGTTTCTGGATTGTCACTACAAATAAATTTGGGCAGCATTCCTTGTCTTACACCACAAGGATAAAAGATCTGTTGTAACAAACATTCTTAACATATCACATTGCAATTTCCTGTGCAGAACTGTTATCTGTGTCCCTGGAAAGCCAGGCTAGTACAACTGTCACCTCAGATTTGTTCATACATGATTCTCATGGAAAGAATTCTCTCCTAGAGAGCTCCAAGATCCTAAGAGGCTTCAGAAGAATGGGAATTCACAACTTACAACTATCAGTACTTCAGGTACAACTACCATGAAGTACTTTTTTCATCCTGGGGATAGTCTCCAGAAACAATGCCTTTGAATTAAATTCAGTGTTAGGAATCTCTTTTTAAATTATCCCTGGAAACCCTGGAAAGGTTTTTTCTACTCTACCATTCAATAAGCTTTCACTCACATATTGAAGATTTGAGACAGAGATGGGGCTGGAAAGGCTGAGACCACCAGAATTCTCGCTGCTTCCTACATAGAAATAAATATATCACAGGTAAAGAAACAAAACGATCCACAAGCATTTCTCTCTTTTTTTTTTAATCTGGTCTATTCAGTTTTGGCCAAAGGAGAAGAGGTTGATTATGCATCCATGGACATCTCTAAAAAATAGCATTTCTTGATACAGCTATGCCCTTATTACTATGAATTTAGTATCCCATTCATCTCAGGTGTTTTCCAAAGCTTGTTCTCACATAGGCACTCTTAGGGGAAGGAAAGAAAAAAGTCAATGAGAAGAAAAAAGCCGTTTGTCAGATGTCACTCTGAATCATACTGCTGTATAACTTATGAAAATTTTAAACAGCAAAATCTGAATACTGGATACTTTTTGAATTGGAAATCAGAAAAATTAAGACTTCTTTCTTTACCTTTTCAGAAGATGATTTGAGGGTATAAGTCCAGCACAGGCACTGAGATCTGAAACTTTCCTGGCCTGCCACCAGAGAGCATCATTCTGGTCCACAATCTGGAGTATTTCACCTTTCTTAAAAGGCAAACCTGCATCAGCACATGGTATGGCAGGATCTTGCAAGGGCCAGTAATCTGCCATTGCTCGCACATAGAGCTGGTAAAGAAAATATACACAAGGGGAAGCCATGTTTAGAACAGATACAGCATGAGATATTGCTGCTAGTTAAGTCAATTCATGAAGAACTAAAGTTCCAAATTCAGAGAGAAAAGATAATTGTCTTATACATTGTAAAATTAATTGACCTTCAACCTGTAGATTATTCTGAAAATGTTTTCATTACCTTTAAAACAACTATACCCCAACAGTATTACTTTGTCCAGTTCTGGAGCCTTCAACATAAGAAGGACATCAAGCTGTTGGAGTGGGTCCAGAGGAGGACCACAAAGATGATCAAAGGGCTGGAGCACCTCCATTATGAGGACAGGCTGAAGAGTTGGGGTTGTTCAGCCTGGAGAAGAGAAGGCTCAAAGGGGACCTCATAGTAGCTTCTCAGTACCTGAAGGGAGCCTACAGAAAGGCTGGAGTAGGACTTTTTAATAGGGTACAGGATGGCAGGACGAGGAGTAATGGATGCAAATTGGAAGAGATTTAGGCTGGAGATGAGAAAGAAGTTCTTTACTGTGAGGTTGGTGAGACACTGGAAGAGGTTGCGGATGGCCCCTCATGAAATATTTAAGGCCAGGCTGAATGAGGCACTGAGCAACCTGGTCTAGGGGAAGGTGTACCTGCTCATAGCAGGGGGGGTTGGTACTAGATGATCTTTGGGTTCCCTTCCAACCCAATTTGTTCTATGATTCTATATTTCTGCTTATTATCTTTACTGCTTCAGACACGAGGGCAAGTAATGCTTTAGGGATTGTAACAAACTTCTAAGCAGCACCATTTCCTTGTATCACACCTTTAGCCATTATTGAAGTAACAATTTGCAGTAACAGTTTTGAAAAAAAAGGTCTCTTACTGTTGTTTGGTTGCTGACAGGCCGATCGGAAACTGGAATTAATTTGAACATAATTGTTCCCTGAGACAGTGCCTAAATGATTAAAAATGGATTAAAATATGGTTAGTTTTTAACACAAATAATGAGACATTTTCAGCACAAACTTAACACAACACAACATGGCTTTGAGGTTATTGCAGCATCCATATATCTATATAGTAGAATTTAGGCAAAAAATATAGTGACAATATAACAATACATGTGCACAATGAGAAGTATTTTTTCCAAAAGCAAACTCAAGAAAAGAACTTCAAACTCTTTAATATTTTTCATTCAATGAAATCTATGTTTCCTTCTAAATACACACAACTTCAACATTTATCAATTCCGGACTCTTAATTTAAATTAGCAGCAGGATCTGGTTAGACAAGTGATGTAAAAGGGAGAAAAAAAAAAAAAAGAATTAAGCTTTTCAGTAGAGCTTGTGTTTCATATACCTGGAGATAGTACAAGCAAGGAAATAACACATGGAAAGACTTGATGCTCATTACAATATAGCAGTACCTTACTGGTTACAAACATTGCAGTGAAGAAACGTTGAAGACTGTAGGTAAAATCTTGAGTAGGTAACAGGGACAGGTCAACAGATTTCTTAATAAGAATTTTACAACAGCAATTACCACTGCCCATTTTTGCAAGGGTAGGTATGTAGCTCATTCACTCTGCTTTATGCATAACATGGACTCTTATTAGAGCGGGATCTTTCCACTATTTTCTTGTGTAATATCAACTCAGTGGAACTTCCAGAAAAATTATGAAATGGTACAACTTAAATAAATTAATATTTTTCCCAGAAGTTGTAGGTGGAATTGAGGAATTAGGTCACAATCAAGCAAACTTCTGTCCAAAACAAGGGTTAGATTTAATTCTGGGTTCATACATTCTGATTTCATGAGGTGTGAACTCAATCCATGATAAGGAAAGAATCAGAAATTTAAAAAATGTAAAAATTTCAGATTTTCTGTTCTAAGAGTGTAATGAGTGAGTGCAAGAGAAAGAGCTTACAGTGCCTTCAAGGTAGTAGAGAAAAGATTCAGTACCAGAATATTAATAACTTGTTCAGGCTCAAGTCCCTCAACAGGAACTCCATTTACTTCCACCAGTTTGTCTCCAGCATATAGCAACCCTGGAGCAAAAACAAAGATGAAAGCAGCAGAAATTGTCACAGCATGGATTATCTTGCATAGGCAAGGCAGGGGCACACAAATACACCCCAGGTTTGGAAATCAGCATTGAAAGCTTCCATACACAAGGTATGCAGGAAGACATTTGGGATTTAGGCTGCATTGTCCCTGAGTAGGACTGCAGGGTTCTGTGGGTCCCAAGAGGCTTGCAGGCTGCAGTCCTCTTGTTTCTTCCCACTTCCCCCATACAACTTGTTTAGAATCTATTGACGATTTGCCTTTAAAACAGCAGAAACCTTTTAATATAACTCTGTTTCCCAAAGCAATTTCTGAACCTGTTCTAGCTAACCCAATTATATAAACAGACCATGAGACCTGGAGTCGTACCCTTAAAAATGGGAGCCTTGGGACTCCTCTCTGCCCTTTACAAAGTATTTACAATATTGCTCTTACATTTTCCTTCAGCTCAATTAATGCATAGTCAAACCAGGAACTTACCAGATATTGTCTACAGTTTGTGTTTTCTTCTTTATAAGGCAAAAAAATTCTAAAAGGAACTATTTTAAATGATTACAGTTCAATTAAAACTGATGTTTTGCATCCTAGTTATGTTACATTTCTACATGTGAGCATGGAAAACATTCAATTCTAGGATAAAAAAGTAGTGACATTTCCTTGGGAGACTGCTTAGCAATTAGTGCTACAGAAGTGATTAGTAGACTAGTGCCAACAAGTATTACTGCACATTCCTTATCTTCTAGAATCAGACTACTGGTGTTCTCTATTTCTCCATTAAGGAATGAGTAGCTGGTGTTCATACTACATTGCAGTTTGGAATATTTCACCACAGATTTATCCAGGTATTGGTGCCAAGAATACATAATGAAAACTGCATTTGTAGCTCAACTCACTCTCAAACATAGAACCTTCATATGAAAATTAATTAAATCAGAATCAAAGTCACTGCTACATATAACTTTCACAGTGCTGTCCAATGTACACTTCATCTTGCCCTGTAACCAAAAACTGAGTGTAAAAGTGAAGCCATCATCTTATTTCACATATCTTATTTCAATTCTTTTTCTATCGCTTTGTTTCAGATTATACATACCACTTCTGTCTGCTAGCCCACCATGGATCACACGGGCAACTGTTATGTCACCCGTAATCTCATGGCGTTTAATGGTGGCACCCTGGCAAATAAAGAAAAACACACTGATCATTGAAGAACTCCCCCCCATAAATTTTATTTCATATCACAAGCTTGACCTCCACAATGCCACAATGATAAAAAGGCATTGAAAGATACAGCTGAACACCACACAGAGTACTAATAAAGATACATTATCACTAGATAAGTCCTTCAATGTCCTCAACTGCCATCACACTACAATAATCTCACTGACTGAAAGAAATCTTTTTTGTAGCAAATGCTACAGTTATCTTTTCCTAAAACAAATTAGTTAAGCCATATGATGTTTTCCCCTTATAATCACAATTGATTATTCTAAAGAACCTTCCAGTCTCTCCTCTCTTCCTTAGTATTTTAACTAAGAGAATAACTCTCCATATTATTTGCATTTTCATCATATGCAATAAAAACATCTATCAAATGTTCAAACCCCAGGTGGACGAGGCACTGGACAACCTGATACAGTTGCATCCATACCGAGTAGGTCTATGTGGCATTCTAAGGCCCTTTCTGACCTCAGCAATTCTCATTCTGTAAAAACTGGGCAAGAACTAGGACAATCTGACATTTATGGAATGAAACCAATATGCATGTGATGCATTATGAGTGCTTGTCTAAGTAAAAATAATTTGAGAGACACCAGGAAGTTCCCTCACCAGAGGCTGGTTGTTTTTCACCAAGCAGACAATCCTCATAGCCTCCTCATTTTCAGGTATGTTGTCTGGCAGAGGAGGAAGGACTGGCTCGAAATCTTTCTGGGCCACAGTATCATGAGCAGATAGCAAGGCCTGTTATAAACAGAAACAAGTGAACCAACCAAACATATGTGAAGAACACAGAATAGAACAACTTTAAACAATGACCGAGTAGAAAACAGAAATCAACAAATAATTCCTATGTGAACACAGACCCCTTCTGCACATTGACATTTCCTTTCCATTTAGAAACTCAGACTACAAAATAAAATTGTAAGAACAGTTCCTTTTCTGCTTCTGGGAGACTTAAAAGAGATGAAACATTTCTATTTGGAGTTGTAGGGTAAAGAATGCAGGTTTTGCAGTTTGAAGGAAAATTTGGCTTCATACATCTCTATTCAATGCTCAGTGTTTAACTTTGTAAGAAATGTCTGTCTCAAACTTAGCCCTTAAACAAAATGCAGCCCACGGCAGGTACTTCAGATACACAGTCCATATCTGCTTTCACAACTAGGTTAGCTCATGACTAGGAAACTACATCTCTTCCAGCTTCTTTTCCCTGTCTTGCACACAGCTGTCCATCTGTTTCCATTTCCCCCTGCAGACAGCTCTGGGAGTTAACTTTTTCTTTCCTTAAGCAGGACTTGCCTTTAAGTGTGGAGCACGCAGAAGTCGTCTCAGTTCTTTGATCTCTCCAGACTGAGGGGCTTCACGAAGTAACTCTACCACCTGATAAACATGAGAGAGAAAGCATGGAGACTGGTTCTGGAGAACTGCTAGTTTAGAAAGCTCTAAACTGAATTTACAGGAATATGGTATGGTAGGAGTATCAAGTATCACCACGTTATCTGACTCAGAGCATATCCATGCAGTTTGCTCCTGCACAACACCCAGGCTTCATTTGATTCAGGCACAGTATCACATGCACTAAATTAGTTTTCTTTTTCTATGCCTCAGTCAATTTCATCTCAGTTTCTCCATTTATATGATCACTCTCTCACTAATTCAGAAAATTAAAGACTTAATCATCTATTATTAGAAAAAAAACCAAAATGCTTTTCAAAATCCTAATGTCAGAGTGCTGCATTGCAGCCATAATGCTACAGTCTGTGATAACAGCTGTAAGCCTTTCCCATCCTCCCCTCCCAGCAGTTGCCATGTGTGATGAGGGAATATATCAAGTTTATAGAGTGCACTCAGCCCTGAGATGGAAAACCAACATGAGAACACTGTCCTACTCATCTGCCTGATGGGACATGAGCAAGGCAACACACTTACACACTCTTACCTCTCGAGCCAGGGCATGTGCCTGCAGCATGACAGGAGTTGGTCTTTTCCCGAGGTAGTGTTGGAGGCATTCATAAATCTGTTGCCATGACAGACAAGACAGTGAATGATGATCTGTTCACATCATTAGATACATATACAACACACATGGATTATACTGTATTTCTAGGAAACTATCAGTCCAACAAGAGCCATAAAGCTTGTAATCTCAATCCCTAATGTCCATTGCAACTGGAATCAAGTTTATCATTCATTGTCTGTCATATTATCACCCAGCTAGCTAGTTACTTAGTAGTGTTGCATTTTCCAATAAGAAAAGCTGATTATGTAGTACATCAGCCAGATAACATCGCTACTCTGACTTGTTTCCTTCCCACAGTTGCAGAGCTGATTAACAAGTGAATTTGACTTAAAATAAAATTAATAGCTTCGTGGACATTCTTATCTGCAATCTTTTCTTCTTTAAAACAAAGATTTAAGAAAACCTTCTTAAAGGAAAGGCAGAATTTGTACAGTTTGTCTCATACACATAATTCTGCTTGAGAGAGAGGAACAGTAGCTAAAACTCTGTTCTACAACAACAAAATCCTCAACTACACATCAGATCAGCATGGACAAAACCAAGAAATACGATTTCACAAGCATCCATGCCAAAAAGCAGGATGCTTCGCCACACAGGGATTTATGAATAGAAAAACCAGCTGCATTTAGCCTGTCCCCCTCTCCCTGGCCTTAATATGCACCTATAAAGTAGAAGAGCTTTGTTCTCTGTGGCATTATGAAAGCAAATACTATATGTTTTTCTTTAAAGCAAAAATGGTTTGTTGTGTCCACCTCGACTGTTGATGTTAGGAGTGAAATTAAAGCTATCAGCACTCACTGTAAATAAGCATTTATTGTCCTGCTATGCCAAAACCAAAGCAGTTGTTCTCCTACAGACTGTTGTCCAAGAAACTTTCGCCTTCACAGGTGAGTATCACATTACCTTTAACAGTGCCTGCAGCCAGTGAGATTTGAGCAGGTCATATAACATGCCAACGCCATTGACATCTCTTTTACACAGTAAACTCAGTTCTTGTAGCACTAGAGTCAGAACATGAGACACACCTGAGCCCAAGAAACAGAAAAGCGCAAGACATTTCAGTACAAAGAGAAGAATCAAAGCCAAACGGTGACCCAGGCCTTTGAAAAACACCTTTTCTCAGTTTATATTTGGAAGAAACACACCCATTTCCTGTCTGCTTCGCTTGTTTCCTGCAATCAACTGTTGTAGAAGACCTTTATTTTATCATTAGGACAATACTAACTATTTTCTGCTGACCTGGGAGAAAAACACATGGAAATACACACACATCTGTCTGGGTTCCTACTGAGGAGAAGTAAACATAGCAAGTTCCCCAATTAATTTTGAAAGGCTTTTATTGGGAAGACCCACTGTTTGTACCAGGAGCCACCTGGGTTTTTTCCACTCTTGAGAAGTTCAGACATTTTGAAGAATATCTCTAATGACAATGCAAATTCCTACCAAATAGACACCCACAGCACATCTCAGGAAAGGGGAATAGTCATTCTTACTATTAGAAGCAGCACCAATATTCTAATACAGTGGAAAATTGAAAAATCCAGTA
This sequence comes from Turnix velox, assembly GCA_013400935.1. Taxonomy (NCBI): domain Eukaryota; kingdom Metazoa; phylum Chordata; class Aves; order Charadriiformes; family Turnicidae; genus Turnix; species Turnix velox. The sequence continues at coordinate 8,844 of VZTY01002268.1, forward strand.
TCTTTAAAATCCCAAGGAGGCAGAAACTGAGAGGTGCTATATAAAGTAAGGCCTGGATACAAACTAGAATTTGTTTACTTTTACCGAAGAAATTATAGCAGATATTTCTTGGGAAAATGACACATAACAGAAAATAACAGCAGTAGAACGGTCCCACACCAGATGCTAGGTGCTGGACTCATTAGGCTATGTAGGTTTTTAAAAAGACCATGGGAGTCGTGTGCCTGACTCCCACTGACTGTCAGAAGAAAGGTCATTCTAAACTCCTGTGTGTTTTAGGAAGCACAAGTTGTTTCTGCTTTTTAATGCAAATGGAGTCACACACCATGAATGTAACTGAAGACTTTCTTTTGTGTTTATTTGTTCACCACATTAAACTTGTCACGTCTCAATGAATAATACTGTCATACAAGAGAAATGCTGAAATAAACCCAAGACACTTCTAAAGTTAGACCAGCCAATGTCAAAACAATGTCTGAAAACTGAAGCTTGTCCAGCAGACCCAGAATAGCTGAGAACTCTCTGGTGCAGGCAGTAACATCAACTGTTAGCTCACCACAGCACTCCTAAACATAGAAGCCCTTCTTTACTTAATTCTCTGCTGGGAACAATGTTTATAGCTGGTGTCCTGAGTCTTCTCTAGACCTCATTCAATGTCACCAATGCTTATGTGAGATTTATCTTCAACTTTATTTTCTCTGAAGTGTTTTCCTTTTGCACAATTTATACAGGTACTTGCCTGTATACAGTTTCTGCAGATGGAACTTTTGCCTCAATCAGGCAGCATTATCAACTATTAGCATTGGGAAAGCCTGAAAATGTACCTCATTATCAAAGGCATCACCTGTTTCCAAAAAGCAGACACGGAAGCACTTGCAAAAGTTACAAACACTGTGAAACTTGACAGCAAGGCCCACAGTTTTGGGAAACATGTCCCAAAACACAGTTAACTTGAAAGGATTTACTTTTGTAGGAACTTCCTAGTGCCTAATAGAACATTGCCTTTGCTACAGACACTTGTAAGATATTTTCCTCATTACTAGTTGCCTCTTTTTGAGATGAATTCTACTAACTACCTCCTGGAATGCTATTCCTACATCACTATGGGCTCAAATAGACCAAGGTGTTCCATACAGAAGCATAAACCGACAAACAACAGTGGCTCATTTCCTCAAGCATACACATTCTTGAGGTTACTAGTGACTCCTGATCCAACTGCAGAGACCCTGAACTTTGCAAGTCAGAAACAAACACCAGGTAGTCTCTTCAACTTAATTGCATACCACCAGCAAGAATCATTCCAGCTATTAAGTAGTAACACTTCTAGACATGTTATCTCTCTCTCATCTCAATGAAAGAGTTAAAAACATGAACAAATAAAACTTATAATAAGTTTTCTTTCTCTTTATAAAGTAGATGTAAAAATGGTGAGTACCATTATCCTGATTGCAGACTGCTGGCACCTCCATCTCTTCCTTTAGTCAAGGAGATTCCACTCACTTCTTTGAGCACTGCATTCAGGCCAGGCAGGCTTCACATAGAGTGATGAACTAGAGAAAAAAAGCAGAATACTCAGAATACTGCCAGGTAATTTAGATTGACAGAAAGCAAAATGTAAAAGAGGGAAGCAACTATTCATATTTGAAGTACACAACAGGTTGCCAGCCCAAGTTAAGTACAAGACTTCAGTCACCCACCAACACCAAAATGCAGACAGATCAACATCAACTGTAATGCATCCTTTTATTTCCTTCGTGGAATGCTTATTGGTTTAGTTCATTAAACCATATAAAATAACAAGCTGGTTTGTTCTTCTGTCCCCCCAGCTTTTAAAATGCACTACAATGAAAGCATGTGATTTTTTACAAAGATTTTTAAAGCTTGATTTACATAAATATACCTTGGAAAGTATTTACATTGAACAATCATTATATTTAATTCCTTTGCTATTGACAGAATATCACAATTGAAAGCCGCTGGAGTTTCTGCTGAATTTTCATTGAGCAAGGACATGATTTTGCAAAAAAACCCAGGGATCCTTCTTTTTATCACTAAAAAGGATTTAAAGTTTTGAAGGTGTGTTTCCTCACAGAATTGAAACACAAAAAGCCTTAAACCTAAACAAAATCTCCACAACTTACCTTAGTGGCATAACCATCACTCTCAAGTGATTTATAATTTGTTGATACTTTCAGAGATGAGTCAGATAAGTTACTTGGTAATCTGAAAAAGGTCCTCCTATATGGTTTTTCATTACAAAAAGCAGCATATACTAGCTTACTACTTTTTTCTTTAAATTTTAAAGTAGGCATTTTTAAAACAATGCAGGAAGCCAACACAATGCTAATTTACTTGTAGCCATGTTGCACTGAGTGTCCTGTACAGAATGACGTACCAATACATGATAATGTTTGAATCATAATCTCTTATTTTTTCCCCATTAATTTCCACTGCCTTTTGAAAGCAGTTTTATGATTTAACAGGAGAGAGGAAGCATGTTTCTAAAAATAAGTATTAAGTGCAGTAAAAGTGACAGTAATGCCTTATGCTTGTATAAGCAGATCAAGATAATACTTTTCCTGTTTGTGCCTTTGTTTTCTGTCTCTAGAGCAATTTAGTGGAAAATGGTGGCTTTTTTGCTTTACTATTCCAGGAGACAAACTAGTGTATATTGTCAGAGTTTGGCAAGGCACTCACTGAGCATCCAGTGTCACACTGTGGTTCTTGTTGGCTGGGGTGCTCAG
>VZTY01002268.1:12299-155969 GCA_013400935.1 Turnix velox
CTGAGGGGGTCCTACAGAAAGGCAGGGGAAGGACTTTTTAATATGATATCAGATGGGAGGGCCAGAAACAATGGATGTAAATTGGAAGGGGGTAGATTTAGACTTGACATAAGAAAGAAATTCTTTACAGTGAGGGTGGTGAAACACTGGAACAGGTTGCCCAGAGAGGCTGTGGACATCCCCTCACTGGAGGTGTTCAAGACCAGGATGGACAAGGCACTGGGCAGCCTGATCTAGTGGGAGGCGTCCCTGCCTATGGCAGGAGGCTTGGAACTTGATGATATCTAAGGTCTCTTCCAACCCAAACTATTCTATGATTCTATGATCACTTGAGTGACCAGCTTAAATATTTACCATTTTAAGAGTTCATATTATGAATGTAACACTTAATTCTTCTCCCACACATCCACCAGGAAAAGGAATTTAAGCTGTAATTGCTTAATTTTCTTTCAACAGTCTGAATTCTGTTTCTTTAAGAGTTTGCCTTCCCCTTTAAGCTTGATCTGCCTAATGATGGATTTAAAGCAGGCCATGTAAATGGCCATGAATACCTGTTCCTTAATTACTGAAGACATTAGGAGCAGGACTGATTGTTTACTGTGGGATGGTACAGACGTGGAAAAAGGAATCCCTCTGTATTTAGATGTATTTAGGACAGAGGCTCTTCTGGTTTTCACTGATCAACAGCATTCTGAAAACCAACAAGCCTTGGCTGGGCTGATCCCTGCCTCACCAGCCTTGCCTCCCTTTTTGGAAAGGAAGAATTTATAGCTCCAGATTCAGTGGCAGAAGCATTTATAAAGAGATGGTTCTCACTCTTCTAACAGCTTGTCCCATACATTACCTTTCGGAAGCCTAATTTCTTACTACTATTACTAATTTTAAAGCTTCTCTCACTTTATTAACTATGTTTTATCAGATTTTTCAAGAACTGAAGAGACCTTGCTGGCATCAGTTGGTTCCCAAGGTCAGTGGCCAATATTTTGCTTACATTCCATACTGACATCCAACAACATATTCCCAATTCAAACCCTGATCACAGTTTTTGGTAAAGGATGTTTGAAACAAAAGCAAAGAGCAGGTGCAAGCATTTCAGATGGACTCTAAGTAAGGCATCTCCTGTTCTGCATGTTACATTTCACACACTGTATAAAAAAATTTCATCACACATCTCCCTTAAAAAAAAACCCAACCAAATCAACCCAACTTTTCCCCCACCCTCCCCAATAAAGAATGAGTAGAACCCCTGTTACGGTTACGATACAGCTGGGTTTTAGGGGAGAACTACCGTAACCCTCATGGAACTTGTTTGGCCAACTCACACCGACAAGTACATCTCAGTTGCCAGCTGTGATCAACTTAGGTTGCATCTGCCACTAGTGATACCATAGTAGTTGGTTCACTCACAGATACAGCTTTTACTTATGAAGACACTTGGCCATCCAGAAGGGTCACAGCACGTTTTTAGTTTAACAATTTAAAAGAAAGTTTAGAAGATCCCTTAAGCTCAAAACAGACAAGCAAAGCCCCTCAGTTTTTTGTAGAAGACTCCTCAGGTGCAGAGCTTTGTAGTTTCTGGAATCACTGCTGCCTCTGGAGATCTGGGATAAACTGGGAGTGTGATTAGAAGTTTCAGTCACACCATTTGACTAAAAGGTTGAGCTCAGATTTCCAAGAAAAACTGGGAAAGTTAATGAATGCTGATTGCGTGCCTTTTTGGGTGAAATCCTCAGGAATAGCTTCCAGAGCACTGTTACAGTTAATAAAGGCAGAGTTAGAATTCCATCCATTGTTGCCTTTTAAAGCTACTGAGTTTATGCTCATACTGACAGAAGCAGCATTGAAATGTGAAAATCTGAACAGTTCCTAACAAAGACATCTGAGTTAATTTATGAAGTTGTAGCAGTTTCATATTTTCACACAACAAAAGGAATGCCGCTTCCCATTGTGAAGACTGGTTTTATCAGTTGTCAGCACTAGGTGATGCAGATAGTTCTTACCCAAAGAGGCTGAGAACAATACCTTGCTTCTGTGCAGTTCTTTAGAAAAAGTCCTATTACATTATGGAGAAAGGTCAGAGTTCAAAAAAACTTCTAACCACTACTGGACCTTCATTTCCTCAGCCTTGTCTCTACAGAGACTATAACGCTGGAGCTCAGGGTCTCCTCATCCCAGGGATCTAAATAAATTAGATGGAATTTCTCACTAAAAGGCTTACTTGACTAATCCCCCAACCACTGTAAAGTCCTTCCCATTCACATGTACCACACACAATTACAGATGCTCATTAGTGGAAGAAGTTTCTCTTTGCCTGCTATTAGGGACAGAACTGGGTATCAGTGCCAAGTCAAAAGCAGTCATGTCTACAAACATCAGTCATCCCAAATTCGGGCTGCAGGGCTTAATTCCTTAAGCAGAAAGCTTAATACAACATTCCTTGTCAGACAGACCAGAAGGTCTAACTGACAGAAGGCCACACTTCCAAGGGAACCCAAGCCCTGTGTTTAATGAAGTTCTTGGTCTTTTCTTTGAATGGACAATTCTGGGTGCTGTCAAGCTGCTGAAGCGGACCTCATCAATGAGCATTCAGAACATCAGCCCTCCTGCTGTTATAAGCTCCTTTGGTTAAGATGCTTGACAAGGTTATTGAACGTTTTTAACACAGAAAACTATTCATATCTTTATCAAAATAAATTATTTGGCACATTGAGGACTGGAATTAGCTGGAGGGTAGGAAACACTCTGAGGAAGCTTTTGTTGCAAATCAGCCACTCTGAAGCAGCAAGCAGAGAAGGCAAAAAATGGCATCTCTCAAATGACATGCTCCACTCAGGACTTTTTTGTTCTGCATTAGATAAACTCAATTAGGCTTGTCTCATCACTGAAATATGTCAGCTTCTTTTTCTAGTCTGTATTTAAAAAAAATCCACCTTGCTTTTTGTATATTTTTGAGACTTTCAAGTGTTTTAATTTAATAAGCAACCCTAAATATTAGGGGAATAAAATTACATGTTTTGGGCAAAAGTTTAGACATACCCCCTGAAAGCATAGATCTTATCTTCTCTCAAGAACCCCCCTTTCTGCAAGTCTGAGGTGGTAGAGGTTGAAAAAAGGCCAATTCAATTGTTCATGTAAGGCATTCAGTGACATTCAGATACTCACACCTGCATATGTGAGGTTGCTGATGGAACAAATTGTACTGTTACTCTTTGAAATCAGATATATCCAGTGCTGATTAATTCTGGCTCTTGCTCAAACAAAAACTCACAGCTCCAAGTCCTGGTGCCAGTACCTTATTTACATGAGGGTAAATGACATTACCATGTAGCTTCTGAAAGAGTGAGACATACAGAGCACACTTGGCTGCAGCACAGGCACTCCAGCCTCCAGCTGCTCACTGCCAACAGCTCAGGCTTACTGAAAAAACAGGGAACAATACAATCACCCACCACCTTATAACATCAACACACTGACAGTAAATCAGTTCTGAAAGCAGAAGGAAAGGTCCTTAAAAGAAGGGTTTTACCCTTCTCTATCTTTCCTCTGCATTATCTCTTGCCACACCAGAACAGGTAGTTCCATGAACTGCTTCTAACCAGTGCAGTCAGGAATTTAATGTACTTTCAGCAAAATAAGTCAGTAACTCACAGCACCTGGCCCTCATATCAGAATTTTCTGTAAAAAGAGTGAAGAAAAAATTCTTTTGAGCTCCTGCTTCCCATTTATACAGCTGTAATATTTAGCTAGTGGGACTTAAACGGTTAGCACAAGTTTAGTTAGCTTGACTGTAGCTATAAGAAACTAAATTTCCCTCTTGCATGGGGGAAATGCATCTGTACAGTACAGTGGGGCATCTTTTCTTACCTGCAAAGAGTGCAGAATACGCCATATTCAGCTCTTGCAGAATTCCCAGGGGAAGAGAGTACTTGCTGGATGTTAGAGCAAGTAACCTCACTGCCCGAGCTAATCTATGCACATCCTCTCCTTTCTAATCCGCAGAAATCTAACCTTAGAACCACTCATTACCACGGAGAAGAGAGCAAATCCCCTTAACCCTTTTCTTGCATAAAAACCCTACTTTAAGTTGACTCTCACTTTAGTAGTTTCTTTCAGCAGCTTCCTCAGTCCATAGGACTCATCTCCTATGGTTTGCTTTCAGCTGCCATACAGGCAATTTCAGCAAGAACCTGTGATACTGTAACAATGATCTTCCACTGCTGGGTACAGGGTTTCTACAGCAGCACAGGGAATATCCAGCTTTCAATTTCATGGGAAAAAAAGAGGCAAAGAAGGTGAGAAAAGAGTAATTACCATGAAGTCACACAGAAGGAGAAGTCCTGCCGGTTAACTCATTTCCTTGTTAGCTACAGAAATCAAAGCTGGTCAGTACTGATTTCCTAATGCATCGCAGTTCACGTAGGCTGTGAAGAGGAATCTGTGTCAGAAGCGCATTTAATCCCAGGATTCTTTTCAGCTAATAACTGGGCTATATAGCAGAAAGACCAAAAATAATCCAGGCCAGGCTGCCTGCTTCCATTAATCAGCAAGCCAAATTCATGTGAGGTGTCACTAATTTTATGAGAAGTTGTGTATGTTTACATATATATATAAAAGTAGATATACTTTGTTTTATAGTTATCAATTTTGCATTATTCGGTGAATTAAAGGAAACATTTTAAGCTGCTACATTGCTAAATATTTGGTAGATACTTCTTCTTGAAAGAAAGACTATAGAAAATCTTCCATCTCCAGGATGTTCTCAGTTTAAGGCACAGAATCAGCACAGCAATAAGATCAACTGAAACAAATATTTTTGCATGTCAAAGTTGACAAAATAATTCCTTTCTTCCAAAACATCTGGAGACAACAAACACCAATCGGAACAGTTACAGGAGAAAAAACCCTCCCCAGCCTGCTTTTACTGATTACACTCAAGATGTGACTATTCTATCAGTTCCTGTCTTACACTTCATTATACCCTCCATATATCCTTTTTTCCCCCTCTTCAAATTAACTTGTTACAGCTTACCTTTTACTCGTGTTGCTCATCTCTCCTGAAATTATTCTGTGTAATTTAAAAATAAGGTTAAGCTGACAAAAAACTGTCTGCAAACACCAAGGCTATCATCTCTATTTTCTATTATCTCTACAGCCTGTTGTGTGTATAACAAGTATTGCAAGTTTTAAACACCACATTGCCAGAATTGTTTTCCCATTCTCTGATAAAACAATTTCAGAAAGACCAATCCTTTTAGCTTTATTAATTATGAAAATTGCTACATTACAGTTACTGTTTAAAACAGTTTCTTGACATATGGGTTCTTTCCATTTAGGTGCCAGTACACAAACCATAATTACTATTTCAAAAATACAATTAGCCTTATCTATGGCAGTTTGATATAACTTTACCTGTTATAACATTCTATAGTCTATTTCTTCCTCCCCCCTTTTAAGTCATCCATGGTGAAGAACAGCACCTACCATACCAAATTTATCCATGAGTGTTATTGATATAAATAAAGTTAGCCATAAATCACAGAAGACACACACAAGAAAATCCCCCTGAAAATTACATGTTCAAAAATACAACAAGGGCAGCTTTTTTCACTCAGCCACAAGTTAAACAGAAGCCTCAAACCTGATCCATTGTCAGCTCGTTTGAGAGTACATTCCTCTTCTCCCGTTATAAGGGCTTCCAGAGAAAGTGTTCTCAGACCTCAGGGCCAATGCAACTGAACACCACATGTTTTAAGTATTTAAATCAGTGCCAAAATCTAAACTGGTCAGTGCCTCTTATTTCATAAGCAGAGAGAATAGTGAATATCTTTGTAATTCTAGTAAATGAGGAAGCCTGAAACAGCGTGATTATTTCCACAACAGCACATTTATACTGCATTCAGCAAGTCTGTTCAACAACAATGCCTCAAAACCTTGGCAGCAAAACACGCTACAGGTTACCCATTATAAATACTAACATAATTCTATTTAAAAAAAAAAAATGTAACAGCTTAATTTGGGAAGACTGAACAGTTCTGTGTTGCAATTAATTCATTCTCTAAACATCTCAGTTGTCAAACCAGGAATAATAAAAACAAACCCACTTTTGAAGCCATGCGGTCCAGACTCTCACAGGGACTCTATGTAGATGCCATGCCTTTTTGCAGCATTTTAAACTGAAAAGTAGCAAATAGTCTTTCTTTTAGAATAGGAAATTATTTCTTTTTGGCAAGTACAAACCAAGTCTCTTGCTTCATCACCACTTAGTAGATAGATAGCTTCAGGCTGCAGTTTTCCAAACTTGAAACTCAAAGTTCAGAAGAAACAATGGAGTATTTTCATCAGTAACAAAGTGAAACTAAGTATTTTCCAAGTGTCATTTCAGGGAAGAAAGTGGGTGTTAGTGAAGTTCCACTGTGTAGATTATCTTACAGAGCCCAGTTGCAAGTGATGGTCTAGGTGAGCTTTTCATGTTGAATTTGGTAGTAACATGCCTGAAGGAAAATAAAAGTTTAGTACACATACCAGTGCTCAGGAAGCTGATGAAGCATCAGCCACAAAAAGGCTGATTGTTTTTTCCTATCTAAGAAAGCAGACTCTGCAAGCAATGATGACACAGTGACACTCAACACATGAGAATCTTCTGGTACACGAACTAGCAAAAGCCAGAATACCGAATAGAATACATGGAGTGACACAGTAAAAAGATATTTTTTTCCTCTCAGAATTGAATTTCTGTAGCATCTTGAAGTAATGTTAAACATTATTGGATTAGCAGAAATTCATTCCAATTTTGAGAAAGGAAAATCAGGTTTGTTATGTTGCAGGGGAAGGACAAGTTACAGATGAGCATTCACAACAGTTGGTAGCACCCAGTATTAAATCAGTATTTGCCCACCATGTCATTTCATTAGCTGTACCTACATTTGGTAGGCTGGTTATCCTGAGCCCTAAGTTAAGTCTCCCAGCTCATCCTAGCTTGGCATTTCAATAATGACAAAGAAGTTACATTAACATTCATGCAGCTGTCCTAACCTGATCATCATTGCTCAAAGCTGAATCATTTCCAAAGAAAGATTTTAATAACCCTGAAAATTTTTCCTACCTTCAAGGTAGTGAACATGATGCCTTGCTCTCCATGCTGCAGGTAAGGATCCATCAGGTCTTCAATTAAGTGCACCTCAGACCCCAGATTCCTTATCCTGTCACATGGGGCAAAGAGAAAGAGGTGAACAAAAGACACCATTATGATGTTTTCACTTTTTATACACAATATTATGCAAAACCCCAAGCTTTTCCCTAAAGCATGAGGGTCATGAAGTTACAGCCATTTCACAACTAACTTTCAAAATTTTTTCAGGCCAAACAAACAAGCAAAACAAGAAATGCCCATGCTCAGCTGATGAGATCCCACCTTAGTGGATCCACCTGGCTTAGTACCCATCTTAGTGGATCCCATCTTAGTACCCACCTGGCTCGTAGCACCACATAGAGAAAAACAGGAAACAAGTCATCCATGGACCACAGAAAATCTTCCTGAAGGGTCTCAAGAACATTTTGAGAGATCTCTTCAAAAGTCTGTTGGATCACCTTCAACTTGTCAGCTGGGGTAAATGTGGTGCTGTTTGGAGAGCAAGAGCAAACCAACATAACACCAATGAGTTACATATCTGCATCTAAAGCAGGACGCAGATTTGTTGGTTAGTGTGTCCCCATGCCCAAGAAAATAAGCCAGGTCACTGACACAACAGCTGCTGTGTCTGTTGAGGCTGTGTAGTAACCTAGGCTGTAACTACTGCAAGTAAGACTGTCTTCACAGTTTTAAGATGGTTTAACACAGTGAAAGAGAAGATGATACATTTCTAAAACCCTTTTAATTTCTGGAATTTCTCTTATTGCAGAATTCTTTATGTCAGCTGACAGACACAGAAAAAGCTCCCCATATGCATGTCATTCTGTCATAACTGTTGAGAAATTCACATTTCTATTTGATTAATCATATTTATGCTTTTAATTTTAGATAGTGGTCTCTGGACCCATTTCTCAGTCATGTTTATGAGACAGTACTTAATTTGCTGGAATTTCTTGGTGACCTTTCTTACCAAGGTGACAAGCAAAGGCCTACAATCATGTAAAGTAGATGCATCTGTAGCAGGAACAGTACAACACTAATATACAAATTTCAGAGAATTACCTGATTTGCTGTAAACATTCAACTGCCGAGGCAAAGCAGGCATCTTTTGTACTTGACGATACCTGTGTAAAAATGGGAGGATTTATCACAGTTTAACAATCTCACTATTCAGCAGCAGCATGTATCACACAATACTGGAACAAAAGACTTGCCAATTTTCCAGTGCAAAGGAATGTGCCTAGATGCTAAAGTAATCCAGGAAATCTGCTTGTGCATACATTTGTATGAGTGTCATTTAAAATTGAGAAAAGCCTGTACTGAATTCCTCAGTATGGTATGAGAATCAGTAATGGTTTTAGAGATATTCCAGGTCAAGTAAGACTAAGAATCACTAAATCTTAATAGTTGGCAATCAAGAGGAAACCATAAGACTGAAACTGCTAAACCTTAGAGAAGCTGCAGCAGTCAGTAAACAGAGAGTCAGGCTCAGTACTGTATTAAGATTTAACATTTATATTTGTTCTTTTCTGTATGCTCAAAGCCTGAATGGAGCAGGTAGATCCACAGAAATTGGGAAACCGGACAGAGAAGTAGATAACCATTACCAAGGAATATCAGCTCATCCATGTGCAGCAACTATGATGAAAGCCTACAGACTTTGCACAAGCCATAGTTACAAGCAGGCAAGAAGTTGTATCAAAATTACTATAAGAAATTTTAAAACTATAATAATTCATAAAGAGACACGATTTAAAGTCCACTGTTGTTCTAAGTTATGATTATTAAAGTACTCTTACTGAAGCACAGAGATTGAATACTACACAATTACCATCCAAGACCAGTGTTCAGCACTTTTCAGCAAGAATAAAAAACACACAGTTCTCCTAATCCAAAAGTATACAATGCTACAACTCTCTGAGCAACCATCTTGAAAATTTCCCTTACAGGCTTTTATTCTCACACAGTCATAATGAGAGACCAAGCAAATGCCTCCCTGAATTAGAACCTGGAGTGAAACAGCAAATGACAAAGCTGGACTAACAGCTATTGTAAGGAGTCTCTAATGTAGCTTTTAAGTAGCTGACAAATTTTTAGGGAAACATGGTAGCATGGCATCTCTTAAGCAAGAAGCCTGGCCAAAAATTCTTTAACAGCTTATGATTTCAGTTTTTTGAAAGAAGCACTGGGCAAAGCTTCCTGTAAGTCAAGGCCCAATGAACGTACCTTTCTACTCTCTCCAAGGACAGATACAGTTCCTGGCCAAAATTTCCTGCAATAAATCCAACATAATTCTATTGAGAAACCAAAGTCTTCACTTTTATAAGGTGAAAAAATGCTTTATCATATTCTTCTATGATAGCAGCTTTTTCTAAAGACCAATTACATCTAGCATAAAGCTGGAAAACGGTCAAATTTTAAATGCCTCACTCTTTTAGTAGCAATGCCAATCTTTTTTTCCTCCAGATCCCTCCCCTTTTTTAGAAGGGGTAGGTTTTCTTTTACTTTCTCAACCACACTAACTAGCTCAAAGATGCATTTAGATGCATTTTAGTCAAAGAAACACACATTAGACAATAGTGTTTTTTTAGTTCCTTCATCTAATGACATGCCATAATCTGTATTACTGTTGGAGCATACTCACACTTGCACCCCAAGAAAACTCAGAAGAGCTGTATCAGTTTGTTTATTTAGACGTAAAACACATTCCCAGTAAACATCTTCCTCACGCTCGTTGTCTAAGGCATACAGCATAAACAGAGGAGGGTAGAGTCGTGGCAGTAACACAGGGAGCAGTAAGCCAAAACTGGTTACCACATAACTGTAAAAAAATGAAAAAAAAAAAAGGAAGGTGGTTTGAAGAGACTTTTTGAAAACCTGCCTGTAAAAATACAATTTAAAAAAATCAGAGAAACAAAACTTTCATTTAGGATGACCCTATTCTATGAGGGATCATAATAATAAAATTAGTACAAATCCATCAAATTGTTATCTGTGCCAAGAAATATCTACAAGCAATTTTCCTTTACATAAGGCAGAAAACAGGCCTGGCCTAGCTCCTCACTTCATAAAGTCAGCAGTTGCTTGGCATCAAGCTGTGATCCTAAAAGGGAAAGCTGAAGGCAAGGTGCCTCCTAATACCCCTTCTGCAGAAGCCACTGGAGCCTCTCTCGGTTCATCCCTCTTCCTTGCTCTGTCCACATCTGAGGCTGCTGTGGACAGGACAGTGATGGACTCCAGGCTGAGCTCCATGTGGCTGGCTATTTGCTTCAGTAAAGAACCATTCCATGGGATAGGAATTAAATGCTTACTGCAACCATTGGGTAGAAGTTTGTTTAATCAAAATTTGTCATCAGAATCAAAAGGAAAAAATAATCTTATATCCATCAGATAAACATGTGCTTCTTTCATACCTCACCCAAGAAAAAACTGTGTATGGAAATAAAATGAAGTCTTCCTTAGTGTATAGCTCAGTTGGGAGAGCATCACACTCCTAATCTGAGGGTCAGGGGTTCGAGTCTCTGTCCAGGTATGAGGCTTGTCAGAGTTGGGCTGATGGTTGGACTAGATGATCTGAAAGGTCCCTTCCAACCTAGATGACTATGACTTAGTTCAGGTTTTTTTCCTTGACATACCCTGGCTCAGGAGACTCTGATCTGGAGTCGGATTTCCCACTGCAAAATGATCGCCTTCCCTTTGTCTCTGTTGTTAGAAATGGAATTGTGCTGCCCTCCTCCGGAAGGTCAGGAAACAAGAACCTAAATGGCAACACACGTGTAAGGTCAGATAACCTGCGATTTCATTTAATGCAGCTTCTACAAACAACAGCATCAGGGGGCAAGACTGGAGAGGAAAGAAAGTCACTTGAAATAATACATGATGGACTAAGACATCATAGCTGAGAGATGTGCAGTAGCATCTACCTGGAAGGAAACTCACAAATGCCAACTCCTCCAATGCCAAAAGTATCTTTTCTAACTTGACATCACTTCTGTCTGGACAAGGCTTTTAATGGCTATTAATTTGGAGTATTCCTGCTTTCAGATTAGCAGGACTCAAATCTGTAACTGCTTACAAGAATCTAAGCAAACACTTCATAAGAACATTGCTCATCCATGTTTGCAAGAACTAGAATACACTCCAAGTTCCTGTCACCACTATTCCACATAATTTGAGCACTGCCTTTCACAACATGAATACCTAGAGACATTAACTTAGATATCCACACTGAAGGCAAGTTCTCTACACACGTTTTAAAAGGTAATATGCTGTGGTGAAGATTTTAGGTTTTTTATTTTGACAAAATATTCAAGACTCCATAAAAAGGTAAAGGAAATAAAAGCAATCCCCAAAACTCTGTAAAGATCCTAGCACGTTTGGACTACAGAAATACTATCATACATCTACTGCTTTGGTAGATGAGACATCTTTAGCTAATCCATCAGTACTTTGACTTGAAAATCAGAGTCTTATTACCTCACCAACTGGAAGATACGTTTGAGGTAGGACTTTATCTCTCTTACAGCCTCCTGCAGTAAACGACGATTAGCTCCTACTCCAACATAGGTCATTCTGTAGACAGCTACCAATGTTTCCACCAGCTTTCCCAGTGGATGGAGAGGAGTATCACAAGCCTGAGGTGAAAGATATTAATTGGCCTATCAGATAGTTCAATGCCAGACACATACAAATACACAAAGAAATTGAATTCAGAGAACCAATTCAACAGGCTTTGGAAAAAAAAAATTACTATCTGAATTAGAAAATTTGCATATTGGCTGAATGCAGCTCAGAGGAATCAAACTGCACAACGACTTCTGCTACCACTAAGAGATGCCATCTCTCCAGCACTATTAAAATCAGCATGCAATAATTAGTATTTCAAGATGCTTTGCTGTGATCTGATGTATAAGAATTAAAGCAGTAACTAAGCACAAACTAACTTCAAGGCAACATCCCTTGGGTATATAATGATTTAAGGCAGTATTCATTAAGTACATAATGATTTTGCTTCATAAATTATGAAGTTATAAGCAAATACAAATGCATTGTAAGAGCACAAATGCATGGGAAATTAAGGAAAGCTATTACAAATGTAAGTAGATATAATGCCTTACCAATAAAAAGCTGTATGAGCATTTGAAAGAGACAATACCTTTATCAAATATTTTTTAATATTTTCATATTTTTCCAGGGTGAAGGCACCAATGTGTTGTGGAATAAACTCCAGACTTTCCAGTGTTTGAGTATGTGAGCGGCTCAGTAATTCTGGACTGCAGTTAAAAAAAGGACAAAGATATTTTACAGATAATTTGTTAAATCCTACATTAGGAAAAAATCTTGAAGCTAACAACTGAACTAATTCTAGACATCAGTATGCCCCCAAAAGGGTTTACAGTGTAGAATATTATGAGTCTTAATTCTGTTTAGGATTTGTTGATGTTATTTTAGTTTAACTCTTACAGTTCAAGTTTCTAGTCTAGAGTAGAGTGAGATTCCAGGTTTTCACTCAATACTTTCTTCATCTTGCAGACCTCATTATCTAGGAACCAACCTGTCTCTGTGCTGCCGCCGGTTGGTGGTCAGAGCCACAGCAATGTTGTCCCAAGCCTTCCATCTGTCTCCTTGGCCCGGGCTCTCACAGCCAAGCTGGGTCCAGCATTCTTCAAATACTGCCTTCCATTTCTCATCAGGAGGCACTGCCAGGATCCCTAGTTTCCGCCTAATAAAATGACCCAATAGTCAAATCAGTCACAAAACAACACATTCAGCTCTGAAAAACACCTAACATCTCATCATGTTTTACTAAACTCCAATACACTCAACAGTCTGTGAAATCAGGTTTAACACTATGAATAAATCCAGAATCTACTATTTTATTAATGCCTGGACATTCCAAACCTTTCAGACAGAATTTACAAGAAGTTATCCTTAAGTTTTTAGACCTTGATACCTAACATACATTAATCCATGTAAAACATTATGATCTTACAATATTAAAACGTCTTTAATACCCACATGTTGTAACAAATATGGACCTTATCGCACTAGACAACTCAGCCTTACTCTTCCTTATAGTCTTCCAAGCAATAATTTGTTTAAATGCAAAAGGACTGGTCTGAATTTCAAGAAAACAGAATATACTGCACTTAACTGGGCTTATCTTCACCACTGGGATTCATTCCGAAGGCTCAGGACATTCACATAACAAAGACATAGCTCAAAAATCCCCCACATTATCTCCTCTCTCCTGGAATATGCAGATAGCACAGCTGCACAGATCAATACCAAGCCTCTGCTCCTAAAGCAGTAGCTACCTATGATGCTGCATGTCATGAAAGGAATGTGCTGGCAGAGAGCAAAACCAGCTCAGACATCCTTTCACTGGCAGCCAACGCTCAAGGATCCTCTACAACCAAAAGCAAAACCAAGAACTGTTTTTCTCCTGGTATATATGCACACAGGTATTTCAGACATATAACAAGATTTACAGCTTTGAAAAGCTTTCATAAAGCAAATAAATGCTGTCAGGATTAACAGTTCAATCTTGATTTAAAATAAGTGTCAGAAATAGTCAGTGCTTTCATTAGCATCTTTCCATCATGTTTGAGATGAACAACACTGATACTTCCCCATGTTTCCAGTTCCACAAAGCAGAAAAAGAAGGCACTAAGCCTTTTCACAAATTATAGCAGATTTTCAACTTGAAGAGAACCCGAAAAGGGTAGATGAAACCCTTACTTCACAATCAGTCTTCACAAATATGTACATACATTTATTCATAGACCCCCTGCTGGGGTAAAAGCAGACAGCTGCTAAGGTTGCAAGTGTTCAGTTCAGCAGGGAGGCCTGCTTATCTTTGCATCCCCTTGTAGGTGTCAGCACTGTCAAAGGAATGCTTCAGTGAATGCTTCAAGGAAGCACACTGAGAAGTAATCTGGGTAAAAATATGAGAGCTGTGTTTCCAATTCTAATATGAAATTTGAGACTTTTCATCAAAAATAGTGAATCCTGTGCAACAGTCACTATGATTCTGACAAAAAAGACTTAGGTGTGGCAGTCGATGACAGACTCAACATGAGCCAGCAGTGTGCACTCGCAGCCAAGAAGGCCAACCAAATCCTGGGTTGCATCAAGAGGAGTGTGACCAGCAGGTCCAGAGAGGTGATTTTGCCCCTCTACTCGGCACTGGTGAGACCCCACCTGGAGTATTGCGTCCAGTTCTGGAGCCCTCAACACAAGAAGGACACTGAGGTATTGGAGCAGGTCCAGAGAGGGCCACAAAGATGGTCAAAGGGCTGGAGCAACTGCCATACAAAGATAGGCTGAAGGAGTTGGGGTTGTTCAGCCTGGAGAAGAGAAGGCTCAGGGGGGACCTTATACTAACTTATCAGTACCTGAGGGGGTCCTACAGAAAGGCAGGGGAAGGACTTTTTAATATGATATCGGATGGGAGGACCAGAAATAACGGATGTAAATTGGAAGGGGGTAGATTTAGACTTGACATAAGAAAGAAATTCTTTACAGTGAGGGTGGTGAAACACTGGAACAGGTTGCCCAGAGAGGGAGGGGTTCTGGAGGTGTTCAAGACCAGGCTGGACATGGCACTGAGCAGCCTGATCTAGTAGGAGGTGTCCCTGCCTTTAGCAGGGGGGCTGGAACTCAATGATCTTTAAGGTCCCTTCCAATCCAAACTATTCTATGATTCTATGATTGTATATCAATATACAGTGCTACCTAACATTGAAACTTCATTAACTTTATGTTTCTTCTAATCAAAGATCTCAATTATAACTTTAATAAAACAATCTAGCTTTTTCCCTCCAGAGATAATTCAGCAAATTATTCCAATGCATCTACTGCAAATAGAGTTATAGAGGTACTTTTCAAAATCACCTTTGCCAAGGTGTTAAAATAGTCTCAGAGCTCAGCAGATTTTCTCTTATTCTCTTATGCATCATTTGGAAAGGGTGTGGTAACTAGCTAATTCTGCCCAAAGGTACACACACTCACATCATTTAACATATTTAACAACATACTAATTTATCAACAGAATAACTGGCAAAAAGCAGAGTGGTCTACTATTGACTTGCTCACTCAAATGTAACTAGGTCTTCCTCAGCACCTCATGTCATCAGCAGATGAACTTGGGTTCTAAAAGTCAGTTCAGATATAAATAAAAATCTGAGATTGCAACAGGCCATAGCAGCACATCAGCTGGTGTTACTGGCATATCCAAGTAGTAACTAGTCANGCCAAGGTGTTAAAATAGTCTCAGAGCTCAGCAGATTTTCTCTTATTCTCTTATGCATTGTTTGGAAAGGGTGTGGTAACTAGCTAATTCTGCCCAAAGGTACACACACTCACATCATTTAACATATTTAACAACATACTAATTTATCAACAGAATAACTGGCAAAAAGCAGAGTGGTCTACTATTGACTTGCTCACTCAAATGTAACTAGGTCTTCCTCAGCACCTCATGTCATCAGCAGATGAACTTGGGTTCTAAAAGTCAGTTCAGATATAAATAAAAATCTGAGATTGCAACAGGCCATAGCAGCACATCAGCTGGTGTTACTGGCATATCCAAGTAGTAACTAGTCATAAAGAATATTTTTGTTTTAGTTTTTTTTCCTAAGCAGGAGAGAAAAAAAATGAAAGTATCTTCAAAATCTCACCATTTCTTTTTAAAAAATATTAACTGGCCTTTGAAAAAAGTTATGTTCCAAACTATTATTGAACCACATAAAAAATTGTATCTTGAACACTCACAATGCTTTAGGTTTGTCCTTCTCATGTTCATACAAGCTAGGTTTGAAGTAGGTTCCTGTGATTTTTATCCCAGTTCCCCATTCTCCACTGAAGAGACCTTCGATATAATCTCCATTTGGCAAGGTCAGAGTTCCCTTGGAAGAGGATAATAAAAAACTTTAATGGAAATCTACTGGGAACCAAATTACAGGGAAAGAGACTCTTTTCCAGATGGTAAGAGTTTACAATTGACAGCCTTAATACCAACCTTTCCACTGAGAGTCCAGTTATCTGAGAATTCCCCCTCATAGACAGTATCATCCTCAGAAAGCAGAATTCCAGTTCCCTATGAAGAGAATCATAAAGACCAAAGTAGTAATTATAACAGTAGGCCAGATCACAGATCTAAAGATACACTCAAAAACCTGTTACTAATTCTCAGAAAACTATTTTTTTAAAGCAGTTTCTGAAGAAGGCCTAGGCGAACAGAGCATGGATTATAAAGACAGTTAAAAAAGCCTGGACAATAGAAGACTAGAAGAACAGAAGGTTTACACAGCCTACCACACACTCATCCTACCACAGGAAGCTATCACACTTACAGTATAGAGTTACTCAAGCACAGTGTGGTGTGTAACTCACCATCATTTTGTTGGTGCTGAAGGCTCCTTCATAGTACAGCCCAAACTGCGTAACCACAACACCATTGCCCTGGCAAAGGTCATCTTGCCACATTCCCATGTACTTTTCTCCTCTGAAGAAAAATTAAATTGGAAGAATATAGCTTAAGTAGTACATTTATAACCTTTCCTTGGCTTTGTTGCATTATCTGACCATTACATATACCATTAGAAAAAGAGTCATACAGCTCTTGCTTTGGGGCCTGCCAATGAAGTTTCATTAGGATCATGGAAAAAAAAGACTTTTTTGATAGAAATAAGCTATAATCAACTTCCTTTCACAGCCACATTACACATTTGCTACATCCAAGCAATCTGCTCCTGATTATGTGAAACAAAGGTGTTGCTAACTAATCCAAATTCCTATCCAAAGGAACCTGAACAGTAGCTGTAGCACAGGGAAACTTTTAAGCTGACATGGACCACCCTTATCCAAGATGCAAGTTGCATATGAAAGATTGTGGGCTTCATCAGACACCTACCTGACATATTTAACACTTTATAAAAGATACAAGGCTTTCTTTCAGGCTTTTTTTTTGGTTTTGTTTACCAAAGCTTTTAACTTCTCAGGATAAACTCAGATGACTGAAACTAAGCGTATAATAAAGAAACCAAGGGGATAATGAGGAGACCAAAGTCATACTTGACATTTTGAGAACAGCCCGTGTTATTGAAAGTTTCTGGGTAATAGATGAACAAAGATCGTGCCACAATAAAAAAGTAAACAATATTTCTCCTAAGTAAACATCACCCTTTTTTAATCCACTATAAAATACAATTTTGTGAGTCTAAGTCCACAGAGGTCAGGATGAAGTATTTGAAACCAGGTGCAAGTACACTGCATTTACAGAATAAATCAATGGAGCACTTGGAACACTTGAGATTGAGCTGATTGAGCTTTGTCTTGTACTATCGAACAACAGTCTCATAAACCTGAGATAAAAAAAATACTCCCCACATGATAAAACCTTCACAACTTGCACAACAAAATTATTCAATAAGATACCAAATTTGATGCTAGTTTTCAGGCAGCAGTGTGATAGCAAAGCAAGGGAGAAAAAAACCAAAGCAAAACAAAAAAAAATCTCAGTTACTCCATAAGCAACACCAAAAAGCAGTCCCTATTTAGATCATCAACCCAGAAAGCCCTGTATAAAGAATAAAAAAAAAAAGCAGTGCATGGATGTTGCTACTAAAAATCCCTTCCTAAAGTTCTTGCAGCTGTACATCAAAACAAAGATCAGGGATTTGTGAAACTGAAGCATTACCTTGTGATATCATCAAAAACTCCGTATCCACTCTTCTTATCCATTGTCCACTGCCCAATGAACATACTGGGAGAGGAAGAGGTTAGCTTCCCACTGCGGAGCAGGCCATGCCCGTGACGCATGTTATCCTGAAAACACCCTTCATACACCTCACCAGTAGCATAGCTATGAGATGAAATGAAAAAGAATAATGAAGAAGAGAATAAGAAACATTGCTATAATTGGCTTTTCTGCTGTGGGCTTATGGAAGAGGATTTTTGGTTGGCCTTGGGTTTTTGATTGGTTGTTTTTTTATGTATGGGTTTGGTTTATGTTGTTTTCTCCAGAAGAGATGTGCCCTGGTTTACTTTCTAGGAATAACAATATTACAGCCACACCAACAAGAACCATAGTGAAAGTATATCTGGGATAAAAGTGATCTTTAATATGCATGTTTTGATTTTTATTATTTTAAAGCCACTTTCTCCCCAACAAGCAAGGCCCTTAGAAATTACTTCTCAGAAGCAAGAATTTTCTATTATTGAAAAGAAGTCAGCAACCTCAGAATACATATTTGTAACAGAAGACTGTACATGTATCTGCTGTGAGCAGTTCACCAAAAAGCAAAGCAGAACATAAGCCATGCTAACCATAGTCCCAAGCACCCTACATAGAGGGCTCACTGAGCAGTGTGGCAGAGCATCAGCCCTACTCCCCCTTCTGCAGCAGCAGCAACACAAACACTACATTACCTGTACACTCCATGCCCACACATTTTGCCTTCCTTCCAGTACCCCACATAATGGTCATCCTTGTTCAGTGCTTTGTTTGGCACTCGGTATTCACCATACCTGTCAGTGCACAGAAATGTCACACAAGCAGCTACAACACTGATACATGCCATTAAGAACAGAAGCAGGCAGATAACACAGATCCACTCCAAAATTCAGAATGCTCTGCATCTCTTCAATTACAGCAGTTAAACAGAGAGCAGTAATTCCAGGCATCACTAGGTCAATTTAGTCTGTATTGCTTTTCTCCTGTTTGACATACTGTAAGCCTTCCCTTCTCTAACATGTTGCAGCATTTTTCTCAGGTTTCCAAGGGCCACAAGTCTTCTCACATCCCAAGAATGCTTCTACTTCTGTTGTCTTTTTTAGGTCTTGATAATTCAAGCACATCCTTATTCCAAGGAAAGATGAGAACATATTGATAGAGAAATTTTTTTTTTAAGAAATGCTGGAGCTTCCTGTTATGCTCCAACAGTGACACAGAACTGTCCACAATTTTTGGAATGTCTGAAAAGAATGAGACACAGCTTCTTATTGATTTTAATTTTTGAAGATTAAAAACTTTGTATGGAATTTTCCTGAGAACGCATGTAACCAAACAAGATATCACTATCGTAAATGCTACCATTATTCCATGCAAGCTGAAATGCAAATAGATGCATTCAGTAATTCTAGCTATTACAGCTAAATACCAATCCTTTTACTTCCAGTGGAGATTTCTTTACAATACTTCCAACTCTAACAAGCCTAAAATCACCAGGGTTACTTACACTTAGCAGTATTTACAAATGACCAAAGCTCTAATCTGGTTTTAAAGTTAGACATTATAACAATAGCTAGGGCTCATTTTAAACAGCTGTCTGCAGCTAGAGCACATTTCAGTTTCCAGCTCAATACTTTGAAAATAGATCTAGAAGCCAATAGGACTCATATTTTTATCCTGTCCAGTCCACACAGGTCTGCTCACAAAACTCATTCAGAAATGCCTTTGGGAAAAGGTAAACCTCTTAGCCTCAATAGTGTCCTAAGTAGATTCTTAGCAATGAAAATATATAGATTATTTCAAAACTGTAATAAATCATTAAGTTACTTTCAAGCAGTATTACTTGTCATATTGGTTAACTTGATGATGTCTAGGACTTCTGTTCAACTTATTTTCAAACTCCTCTGTGCTAGTTATCAGGATCCAAACCCTGAAGCATTGCTTCAGGATTGTGTTATCACCTTTCTGAATAATTAAACCTTTACCAGAAATACAGCAAAGAAAACATTACAAAAGATTGATCACTACATTGTATAAAAGGTACTGCATTTTCTAGAAACATTTTTCAAAAACCACAATACCAGAGCTATTGAAAGAACATTACAACACAAAATTTTAAGTTACCTCAACAGCATAAAGTTGACTGCAGACTTAGCTTCCTCTACACCTATTCTCCTCAACTGTTTTACCCTTTCCTTCCTCCATCTTACAGCTGATTACCCCAATTAGTTTCAGTTTCTACGGAAGAGTAAGTTTTTAATCATGCAGTTGCAGAGTCTGCTGCAAAAACAACTAACATACCTCTGGATAAATGAGTGAATATCAACATATAGATATATTTCGTTAACACGCATAGCCCTGGGTCACTAAGACTCACTGTAGTACCTTTTAATTAAAGTCTTTTGTTCTACAAGAGCAGGTATTTCTTGCCCTCTGGCTCCATAGGAAGGAAATGGTTCTTACCCATCCTCCAGACCAGTCCGGAAAGTCCCAGAGTACATTCTTCCATCTGGCCACTTAAGTATTCCTCTGGAAAAAAAACAAAGCCACACACGTGTATAATCAGTTTGCTTTGCACTTTCCAAATCACTTCTGTGAGTGAGCCTACTTATTAATACAGAAACCACCTAATTTTGTTTTCGACTGTAACATTCAAATGCTTTTACCTGCCATGGGGCTTTCCTGAAAGCCATCTCCCATCATAGACAGCATCCTTAAATCGAGGGTCCTTATAGAAGGTGTACTTGGCACTGCGAGAAATAGGAGGTTCTTGTCTTGGCACGTTTCCACCAGGTCCGTATGGAATTAAGTCAGAAGTCCCTCTAAGGGCCTGATCCACTGCTTGACTTATTGCCCTCAGCCACTTGGTCTGAAAGAGAAAGGGTTTCATCACAAAATTTAGTCTTTGCATTGAATCTCCCCTTTACAGCAATTACAGTGACACCCTTTATACTCAGTGCAGTGCTGCAAATAGGAGCACTCCTACAGTCAAACACAGTCAAACCTAAAAAGCAAGTTGGAGCAAGACTTAGTTCCTGGTGAATACTTAAGGTAACACTTCTCCATATTGGTTTCACTGTAGGAGAGGAAAAAAACCTCACTTGTACCATTGAAACCATTCAAAATTTCTAGATGTGTCTACCTTTTCCTGTGGTGTTGAAGAAACAAGAACAAACTGTTCTTCTGGTGTTGTAATCTTCAATCCATTCCTACATGGCGGAAAAAAAAGATTTTGATCTAGGGAAATTTCAACCTGAAAAAGGCAAGGCCTCTTAGTGCTCAAGTATTGTATCTTCCCTTCCCCAATCTAACTGGTATTCACTTTAAGTCAGCTGCAAAAAGAAGAAGCAGCAAAGACTACGCTATTTCCTCAACTTCATTATTCATTCTGATGTTTTTACAATTTTTAAAAAAAATTTTAAGACACAGAAATAGACTAAGTTTTCTGAAACAATAAAGAAGGGTAACAAGACTGCATCCAGCCTAGTCTGCCCTTGATTCATACTAACTGGTTACAAAATTCTCATCCTTTCACCCAAGATTTTTTTCAGAATCACAAGCAAGAATACTCACACACTACCAGCTTCTTCTGAAAGAGCTTCTACCCACAGTGTAGACAAGGGGAAAATATGGTGTGTTGAGAACTGTAGGCAAGGAGAAGGAAAAGATTCGCTGAGTACTGATCCATTATCCCTACCCCATGCTTTTTTTTTTTTTAAGTCTTTTCTTTGAGGACTACTGAAAACTGAGCATTACAGGTTCCTTGTATGTACCTTGCTCCAAAAACCCACCGCATTGTAATGAATGGAGCAAAAAGAATTATCTTCTTCATATAAAAATTATGTCCTGTTGTTTGAAGCAGAGAAAAGGTTTTGTTCTGGCATACAAGCTGGCTTACCTGAGCATGAACCAGAGCATCGTTAAAAAGGATGAACCAATTTACAGAGAATCTTCCAGCATGCTGCAGGGACAGCCCCCGATTGCTGCTTTCACAGATTAAACGACGCTCAGGCTTCCGCAAGGAATCCTACACACAAATGGTCATAAACAACATTAGAGAAGCCTACTTTTTGGTGATCATGCCTTAACACCAGTTCTATTTGTCTGTCATAGCAAAGGCCCAACCTTTCTAAAGTTAAGGGCTCTAGAACATTGCCAATTAGAAAAATGAGAAGTGCAACTGGAACAGTAGCACAAGTAACAGACACCATGAAGAGATTCAAGCTGCTAGTGCACTGACAACTGTCATTATACCGTCATTTTCCCAGGAAAGGTCTTCCAGAAGCCAAGTGTGTACTCTGCTTCTTTTCTTTTTCTGTTGAGATGAACAGCAAGGGTTTCATAACAAGAGCTACAGTCCTGAAGCTTCTGGTACTCTGGAGATGCCTACAGGGCACAAGGTGAGAAAGACCTAAGAGTGTTTCTGGACACTTCTGCCAACACTCACCAAGATCTAATGCAATGGCTCATTTTAAGTCAAGACCAAATGCATGAGAGTTGGTCTGGTTAATAAAGTAACAGTGAAAGCTAAGCTATTCTCATGTTCACGCCTTCCGCTGGTGTGCTGGAAGTTTTTGAAATCACAAATGTTCCATGAATGTTAAGAGAGCATGATTAATAACCAGTTACATCATCTATCTTCCTGCATCTTAATAAGCTGCAGCAAAAGTAGTGCTAATAACTGCAGCACTAATACTTTAAATTATTATATTAGGATAAACATGCAAGTAGTTATAGTTCCTGTTCAGTAATTTTTTATTTCAAAAGAATGCAATTATTACATCTAAATGGGTAGTAAAAGTCTACCTAATATGCACGTAGTACTTTTAGTAGAGTATTACAGCCAAGGACAGCTACAGTAATGATGCCAGATAGAACTGAAAAGTAACAGGTAAACATCAAAATAATATTCTTGCAATTAAGCACTTAGGCACACAGACAAGTTCTGGCAGGGTAACAGGTTTCTACCTGTCAAGTGATCTGTGCAGGTGTTGAGTAAGATTGTGCAAAGAAACGTGTATGATCTTCCCTGCAGCAACTACAAGACCAAGGTAGCTTCTCTGAAGACTAAGCTATTTCTAATTACCTGGCATTTGCTTCACAGGTACTTCTGAGCTGTAAGTTTCATGTATATATTTATTCAGTTATAGATAAGAAAACCAGCTTACCACTTCAAAGCATGTGGCAAGCTTCAGCAAAGTTCTAGCATAATTATGAAGTCGTCCAAATGGCATGAAAAACAGAGCATTCAGAACTTCCACAAGCTGCAGGTTTTCCTCATTCTTCTCTGACAGTTTCTGTAACAGCTCCTGGTTTTTACTCAAGAAGTCTCTAAATGGGAAACATCATTGGGAAACAGAAGGAGAGGAAAAAAAGAGGTGCAAGACATCAGTGATGTTTTATATAAATGAGCTTAGAACATCTGGCTTTGGATTAACATAAAACAATAAAAATTATAGAGGTAAATGCATGCTGCTTATGAATCAATTCCCAGTTGAGCTCAAGGAAGCACAGTAATATATTTATATGTGGCTCTCTAACAACTGCAACACAGAACTTTTTTTACTTCTACCTCACATGCTCAGTCAACGAGCTAGCTGAAGATAGTTAACTGCATTGCCCCACTTGTAGAGTAACAAATTGTCTGTTTCACTTTAGCACTTGATAAGCAAAAGTGCAATCAAGTGGAATGACTTCCCCATTATCGATAGAGTACTAAGTTTCTAACATTGTTGATTCATACAAGAAGGCTTGAAAGAATCTTGTATTTGCTCCAGCTCACTTCTCTAAATATATTCCCATAATCTTTTCTCCACCCCTGCTGTTTAAGGCAACTGACCAAGTTTTACCCTAACTAGAAAAATTACATCCTACCTCAAAAAAAGGCAGGAAATCTGTTCAATCCTCAGTCTGACTTCCAAGAGGAAGTTCAGAGAAGAGGGAAATAACTCTGAAGACAAAGCATTAGAACACAAACCCATTAAAAGGAAAACAAACCTTCTCCTGCACCATATTTGTGTGGACATGTGTGCTGACCCATATGACACATCTCCATTAAAGTACATCCATCTGGGAAGTACTGAAACCATAAACCACTACAATCAGATGAGGCTGAGAAAACAAGCCTCAGGGACAGCGAAACAGATCACAGAACTGCACAGCAGGGTCCCTAAGAATTTGGCATGATTAGTCAGATGCCATTTCCCACATCAAAATAACATGCCTTGTCCAAGTCTGATGATGATGTTTAAGAATCTTTTTGTTCAACAAGCCTCAGGAATAAAGTCTTCTTTATAGAGAAGATTTCTTAATTTTGAATTTAACAATTTTTAAAGTGCTTTGAGATCCTCATCTGGAGGTAGAAAAGTGTCAAATAGTAACAGATTCATAACACTGATATAGCTCCATCTACTCTTTCAGAGGAAATCCTCAAAAAAACCATCCAACAACACAGACTTCAACTGAAGCTAGCACTTCTTTTAAAGGTGGGACTACTTGTAATGTACTCATATTGCATAACACCCATAAGAACCAGGACCAGCTTTAAGAGAATTCCTCACAGATTATAGAATTTAAGAAGCAAGGAAAGCTGTCCATTCCTCAGATGATGTACACTCAATGCAATAACTTCTTCACAACACTAAAGTGAAAGATGCATGGTGTCCTTAGTTTATTTCCTAGACAAAAATACTACTGAACTGAGAAAAAAGCTTTACTTATTATCTATAAGCCTTAAGGTACAATTCTTTCCTCATCTGCATGAAATAGTGTAAAGCAACCTTGAGAGGCAGAGAAGATATACTTGCAGAAATGTTTACTTTGCATCATGTTAAGATGCTTCCATGAACTTAAAGAAATCAGATGGAAGGTAATTCTAGTCTTACTGATTCTTAAGGAAGTTTGCTGTTCCCTATTTGTCCTGACAGCCACAGTGGAAAGAATAAAATACTAACAAACACAGAATAGATTATGAAATTTAATCTCAAGACTAAGCTTTCAAAAAAATCCTGATTTGAAATCTATTTATGTTTCTTTTGAGGAAATTACAGTAAATTATACTTTTTTCCTTCTTCAAGATAATGCAACTCAACTCATTCTATCTAAGCTTCTACTACCGTTGAAAGAAAGTATTTTTTTCTGATAGACAGTTAGGGTACTCAAACAAGCTACCACCAAGTCTCTGCAGGCTCATTACTACACACGTAAGCATACAATACTTTAAAGCACATTTCTTTGCTAGTTGATCAAAAACTCCAGAAAATGGTAAAGGTTTGCTTACATTGCTGGCTTGGCAAGGAGCATAAATCCTCCCATTACCAGGAAATTTGTTACTGAAGCACAATACCTAAAATGAGGAAGAAAGAGCTTCACTTACAAAACAGGAACATCCCCAGAAAGAGAAACTGTTTTAACTTCTAACAGTTTAGTTATAAGATCTGCAACATCTTTTACTATACAAGCAAACTAAATAATTTATAAAGTATTAAACAACAAACCGCTCAATATTACTTTAAGATGCATTGCTATTGTACATTTTTGTTGCCAGTGCAGAGGGCTAAATTTGTTTGTTTCCCCAAAATTTGGACATGTACAGAACAGGCCATCTGTTTCAACAGTGTAATTCTGCAAGCTTCTAATTGTATTCAGAATGGAAATTTCAAATTTCAAGAGGGGAATTTCTCTCTTCCTGATGCTATTTCACCTTTCACTTCTCCCCTACCAAAAAAAAAAACAAACCACCAACAAAACCAACCCTATTTAAGAAGGCCATGTTTCTTATAGGGGAGAGGTCTCAGCTCAATCCAATTAACAGACAATATTCATGATGAATCCTTGGAGGAAGATGCTTAAGGCATTATGCTGAGAAGCATGCATAGGTTCTCATGCCAAACACCAAAACTGCGTAAAGTATTAGAAAGCAAACAGGGAGAACAGAAGACAGGCAGTAACAATAGGAACATTGGGTATCTCAGTCTTTGACAGGGAGGAAAAAGAAAGTAAGAAACTCTTCTAATTGAGTAATGAGAACCATTCTGGAGATGCATACTACAAGAAAAAACTGAAGTCAAATACCAAATAAGAAAGGAAGAAAATACACATGTACAATTAAGAACAGCCCATATGATAAATGGAGAAGAAAGCTTTCAGGGTGATATGGCCTAAGTTTACCACTGACCCAGATAAAAGTGGTAACAGTTTTGCTTGTGTTAGAGTGAAGTGCAACTAGCTGCACATTCATTGATACTGCATTAACCAGTGAAGCTGATGATCCTGAAATTTTGCTCCCTTACATATTTTTCAGATGTCTGGTGACCAAGACTACACTCATAGAGGACATTTTCAGACTCTCTGTTTTGTCAAGCCAGTATTTTTGACAAAAGCCCATTGGTATTAGGTACCATAAGACTTCCGCTATATTTGCATGAAATAACCCAACAACTACTGGAGTTACTGAGGAGAAAGACCAAGAGCGTGACTGTATAGACTTATTTTCCCAAAAGCATCAAGCTAGTAGAAATAATAACCAGGATAATTCAGACTTAATTCTTAGCACTGAAGGACTTCTGTATTCGAAGTGAAATGTGTAATGCTACCTACTCAGGAGATGTTCAGGACAGAGGAATTGTTCATCAAGTAAACAATTAACAACTACTGAAAAGGCATTTGGCAATAAACCGCCAAGGGCATCTTTTAACTCTATTACAGTATATTACAAGATCTTTACTATTAAGAAAGGAATATATTGCTTTTTAATAGGTATGCACACATCAACCAAAAAGGAGTTAAGAAAGAAAATTAAGGAAGCTGAACCTGTCCAGTCTGCAGTAAGACTCCAAAATCTACAGTTCAATACAAAATTAACTACTTCGTACAAAACTCTTCATACATTTTAAATTGCAAGAATGCCATTTGCACAAGTTATTTGTGTAACTTTCCTTATGACCTACTTCCCCCTAACTCAGGAGACCTTGTGGACAGTAGACTAAGCCAGAGACTCAAGATGAAAGAGAACTGGATACTTGCTCAGTATAACTATCCAAAAAGAGACTGGAATGCTTCAGGATGGCCAAGCTTCTGGCTTCTTTTACTCCATGAAGAAAACTACTTAAAGAAGCTCCATGTTGACCGATGAGATAGCATAGCTTGCTGAACCTGCTTGCCATTTCCTGCAACAACTGGATTGTATTTGCATTGCCCAGATTATCTAGAACAGACCAGAAAGCAATTTAGCTTACCATATAGCACCCATTAATAAAAATAATTACCAGAAGGTGCTGTTTAGATGTTTCACCAGCAATTTCACCTCACCAGAATCAGAAATTCAACAATTTTAGACTAAATACAGTTCAAATAATTATTTCAGGTGAAGCCATCAGGAAAAATGCAAATACTAACAACATAACATATATGTTAAAATGCAGGTATATTTCACCAGTTTATCCGAACGGGAGGAGAGTAAGACCATAGCTTTATCTGAAAATATGTACCAACTTTTAAATTTTTCATAAAGAAATGTATTGCAGAACACAGAGGAAATAACAAAGCAAACAGTAAAGCAAGTTCTTACCTAAACCTAAGAGAGGTCTAAGAACCTGCGATTTGATCTCACTCAGTCTGAAATAAAACCTTCTCTCAGTAGCAGCCAACTCATGCAAATTGGCGATATATCCCATTACGTTTTTGTCTACTAAGACCAAACAGTTGTCACCTCCAGCTATCACATTGCTTATGTACCCTATCTGAAAGAGGAAAAAATGAAAAGAAAAACACTAGCTTCAATATTTTTTCTTTTCACACTCAGATTTAAAAACAGGGTAATGCAGAATTAATTACCTACAATGTCAAACAATCCATTCAATACTAACTTAATACAAGAATGACAAAATTAATGCAAACATTTATAGTCAAGGCTGTTCATTTCCTGGTACTGGATAAAGAGAAATTGAGCATTTTTTGAGGTCATTCATACAACCATTCTATGTTTAAGAAATAGTGAGCTTCAGTTCAGTGAATTTTAGAATTGGAAAATACTACATGCTTATATCAACAACAGTGACATTAAACAGTATCACTACATCAGCTATTTCCCCTATTAATTAGGAGGTGAGAGTAACATGGCTTTAATGTTATTGCTGTGCTCTGAACTGTAGATCTTTCTGGACCCAAAAGATGTCAATCTACTGACAAAAATAATACTACAGTGTCAAACTGGACTAATACTAATAACTACAGTAACATCACAAATGATATTAGTAGATATTTGCTTTCCACAGCAGTTGGAAGTAAGGTTCTTCCGTAAGGTCAGCACAAGTACCACTGGTTCACATGCAATACCATATAGTAATTTAGTGTTTGAGCTCCATTTTTATTTCCTTTATTGTTAAACAGAGGATTCCTTAGAAACATTGAGCTGGAGTTGCTCAATGAACAACCCAGAGGTCAGTTCTGATATGCAAGACCATGCAAATTAGTCTATAAGAAAAGAGAATGGAATGTTTGGCAACACTCTTATAGAGGGAATACAAGTGTGTGTGTGTGTGTTTACCTGCATGCACATACACGTGAAAACCCTTTCCAACCTCTATTCTGCTCAGTCGAGGGAATTAGCAACAAGATCCAGAAGAGCCAAGACAAAACAGCTGCTTTCTACCCTCACCACCTCCTCTTTGTTACCTTAAGCTCAGGTTGATCTGAAATCATACATACAACTTGCAATAGGATGTGCAGTCAGAGTACAGAGTACACATTCTCCAAACTCTTGCCAACTTCAACACAGATGAGATTCAGCTTGATGAATTTTCACATCCATGAGAAAGGGAGAAGAAGGGAAGGAAATGGTGCAAAATTCAGGGGGACTTTGGGTCCACTTGCAATCAAGATACACAGGAATTAGAGAGTGGACAATGCCCTCAATCACTTGAGAAACTACAGGCAAATGAAGAGCAATAGCAGCTAAGAATAAACACAAGTGCTGAGGTGAAAACAGAGCACAGCCTAAAGGTGAACTTTTACAACACACAGAGAGAAGTAAATGGATTAGACACACTGGAAACACCTCCCTATCTCTCAGAGGGAAAAACTAAGAACAAGCAAGAAAGGGAACAACACTACTTAGGCCTCTCCCCTCAGTTCCACAAACTGTGCTCCTGATTTTACTGATATGAACCAGTTACTTGACATTCTTGAACCTAGTTGAACAATTGTCACTGTACTATTTCCAAAATGCATCAGTACAATTTGTACTAACTTAAATGAAAATACTACTCACCTTACTACAGGATAATAGCAAAATTGGGTTCTCAGTACAGCTATTTTCATGCAAATTATTTTCTCTATTCGTCTTCTGGCCACAGTAAAATAACCCAGGCTGGAAGTCTTCCTCATCTGCTAAGAAGAGGGAATAATCTAGTCCTGCTGCTGTGCTCCAAATACCATCACCACACACCTGAAATTC
Source organism: Turnix velox (assembly GCA_013400935.1). NCBI lineage: Eukaryota > Metazoa > Chordata > Aves > Charadriiformes > Turnicidae > Turnix > Turnix velox. Next base: position 41,619 of record VZTY01002268.1, read on the forward strand.
ACGAGGAAAGAAGACACATGAGAAACTATCAGGTGAGGCTGGAAGGGGACTACTTAACTCTTTCAGTCACACTTTCTTGTAATAGACCCTCTAAGAAAAGTTATTGCAATTACTGGTAATTTTTCAATGTAATTCTTGCACACATACTGATAAATTACCTCTTTCCAGTCTTCTAATGGCTCATTTTTTGCCTTTTAAAAATAAGACTGATTCATACTTCAATTAGTATCAGTTGAGCTTAATTAAAATTGGAATCTATTCTCTCTCTTCATTTACCTGGAAAATCTATACACTTGAAGTAGTTAACATGCTATACACTAATTAGTAAACAAGAAAATCCTGCAGCTAGTTTTCCCTCTAAGACAAACACACAAAAAAATATTCAAGGGTCTGGTCTAACCCAAAAGTCATTATTTGGCTATTCCCTCAATGTGATGAAATGTTCAAAACAAACAGAAAACCCACTGCCAAAACAGCCCTGGAAATACAGAAATGGTCATGGCCTAGTTAACAGTGGTAGAAGTTTTACAGTAAGAACAGTGCTCCAGCACATTTAAAAGCTTCAGTACTGCAACACTGATATCAGAGAAACCAAACATGAAATGTAAGAAGCCAAAACATGTCACATTTCTCAGTTTTACAAGTGGTAAATGTGGTGAAAATCCAGTGGAAATCTGTGTAAAGGATTTCTTGGATAATTTTTTATGAGCTTATGTAAGGATCACATTCACAGCAACAGCCAAAGAAATCAAAGTTTCCATGAGTACACAGCATACAGATATATAAACAAGATCAGTTTTTAGAAATTACTTTTCACTCACTTAGGGACTCTAAACTAAAAAAAGAAAGATATGGAAAATAGAAAGTACCTTTGTGAGACGAGGGACTGTTGTTGGGGAGTTCAGGTGACCAAGTTGGCCAGAGGTATTACTGCCCCATGAATACACCTGTAAGAAACACGGTTTATATACATTGACACACACTGAACCGAAGTGCTACAACACATTAAACAACACACACAAGTCAAGGGCACAAGATTCATGTAACAAGACCAACTTCTACTGTCTTCCTATGTTCTCAAAGCATCTTCTCACATTCAGAAGTAGAACGCACCAAATCAGGTCACTGCAGTCTTCAAATACAGTGTTGATGGTATATGTAAACTATGGGAGAAATGGAATTAAAATGCTATACTGCTTCCAAGTTGCCTCACCCCAAATGGGAGCAAAGTTCAAAAGCAAAGAAATAAAAACCTAGGAAATATTGAACATAACAATAGCACAGATAAGCAACAAATCATAATCATCATCTGTACCTGGGATTTGGCAGTGAGTGCTAAGGAATGATGGCCACCAGCAGAGAGATGAATCACTTCTTTACCATCCAGGCTTTTCACACATAGTGGCTGAAGCCTGTCAGTCCCCAGAACACAGGGAAGATGAGGACAAGAGACAAGAAAAAAAAAAAAAGATTATGAAAGGCGTTCCTAATACAAAAATAAATACTAAGCTTCATTTTTTTACCCCAAAACAAATTAGAGAAAATAAACACACGGAGTCTTTTGGCAATAAACCAACTTAGTCAAAGAAATAAAGAAGGGTGAAAAGTTATGATAAATTTCTCCCCAATTTGGACAGTCCAAATACCAACTAAACTCTTTGTGAAAACAAAAGGGAAAGTTCTAACTTATTGATCTGCAGCGACAACACAGAATAGAACGTGTAACTTGGAGGAAATTGGGTTACAACAGGAAAGAACCAACACACAATACAAGGCAGTAGATTAAATTTGAGGAAGTTGAATACTCAAGATTGAATACAAGTTGAATACTCAACACTTATCAAAGAAATCTCACCTGGGCAGAACATCGCCATGTCCTAGCTGTCCTTCCTTGCCCTTTCCCCAGGTCCATACCTCTGTTCTTAGAGAGGGTAAGAGAGCATCAGCCTCACCACTGTAGGTTGGAGTCAGAGCTACAGTCCTCATTTTTGCACGCCCTACCTTCCGTAAGAGCCTTGGAGAAACTGAAAACAGGTCAAGAAATAGGAAAATTGCTTATTGTTTTAGGTAAATATATCACTTAGACTGTGTGTTACACAGTAACGGTACCATTTGAGTTAATTTTTTTAAATGACATTTCAATCAGTTATGACTGAGAGCAAAGGCTTGCATGTAAGACAAGTTATTAGAAATAGATTCCTAACTAAGTTTTACTAGCTATCAAAGGATAATAGGCATGAGAACTCTGTAGTTATACTGAAGCAAATAAGACAAACTATACCTTTTTTAAAGTATGTTTCGAAATAGAATATATCCTTGCAGTGAGCAAAAGATTTCAATACTCTCCAAAAATCAACCCTCAGATTCCACATTGAAACATTCAAACTCCCTCAAAGCAATTAACATTAAAATCTATGAGGGAAGATGGTCATTACCTTTGCTGTTTGGCAGAGGGAACTGGAGTGTTTCTAGGTCAAAACCAGCCCACTGCAGCAGGGATTACAGGCCACACAGATTTTTACCTGCTACATAATCTATATCAAAACAGGTTGTCACCATCTTACAACAAGATGCCCAGATTACTACAACGTGCTGCTTTACCAATAAAGAGCATCCCTATACTCACTATGCTTTTGTTTTAATTCACATGCAGTACTTGCTAGTTTCAAATCTTCCCCACTGTCTTCAAGTCCTAAGATACAGTTTGTAATTCATGAAGACCTTGGGTAGATTATTTGATTTATATTAAATAAATAAGCTTTATTTTCAGTTTAAAAGCTCCACTTCACTATAAATTTTCCTCTTCTGGTTTTCCCGATATGATTTTTATTTTCACCTTGTGACAACAATCCAGGCAGTGATAGTCTTCGACTCCCTCCTTCCGATTCCTCCTCTCTGATGTCCACTAAACTGGAACTCTTCTTGCCCTGCATGGATTCCAGTTTGACCTGCTCTTCACGACTGTCCTTCAGAGCTTCAGGCCCTAGAGAGCCACCACCAGACTGAGAACCTGGTTCGCTTGCAGGTGTGCCATAGAAGTTCATTACTTTCTTCAGAGACAATGCTCCAGCTTCATACGTAGCAGCAACTCTCACACCAACTGCTGATGCACAAGAGGCTACCAAGCTGTTCAAGGCAGATGTGCTGGTACCTGGAGGGCCAGGGATACAAGCACTGAGTTGCTCTTCTTGAAAAGGCTAAAACCAAAGAAAAAAAAATCAAAGACTATCATATCAGACAGCATATAACAGTAGGATGACAATATATCCATTTGCTATTAAAACTTCATTGCGAGGATGCTTTTTATATTTAAGTGCACACCTACTCCTCAGAATCATGTTTTTTAAAGGTAGGACCATGAACCATTTCTACAAAAAAACAGGCTTTATCTCTTGTAGCTCCCTCCTAAGAGACTGTAGGTCTTGTGCTTTCTGTGGTTCATTGTGAACAAATATAAAACCGGATTTAATTTAAGGCTTATTACCAACTTCTCTGCCACCAAACAGAGTGCAGTAGGGAGCACGCTGTATTTACAGAAAGGCAAGTTCTCCTTTTGACATGTTAAAAGGAAAATAGTAATTTATGGATTAATTTTGCAAGGTCTATCTTAGTTTTATTCTGGGCTATGTGTCCCTTTATACTACTATTGTATCAATATAAAGCTTCATTAATAATCAAGTCACACTACAGACAAAGTGACTGAGGGCAATAATTAGTATCAACACACAACTACTTACAATAGCAATCAATTTACCCATCAGCTACGAAATAATGCACAAGATGATACGTGCCAAATAGTCTAACTGATAGAACATACAACAGCAAAGTCCTATCTTCCCATATTATACATGATGGGAAATTATTGCAAAGATTATAGCTCATTTTATCCTGTCAGGAGAAAAATTATCTTTGACTTATTAGTGAAAAATTAGATTTAAAGGATTTGTATTGGTTCTTTTTGCTTGTACTTCATTCCTATTCCTAAAAGCCATGTTCCTCAATACATAAAAAACAGCCACTTAACAGGCACTTGAAATTTATCTCCCAGAAATATTGTAAGAAATTCATTACTGTCTTACAACCCCAGATATAATAAATTGATATCTACACAATAATTTAAATAATAAAATTCATTTTCAGAATTCCGCTATGAATTTTGCATACTGGGGAAACAGAGTGGCAGCTTCTCTTACAATAATTACCTCTACCATAAATCATCCTTCAGGACGGTACTTACATAGGGACTGCCAGACTGCACTGCAAGGTTTTTTATTAGTTTTCTGTTTAATAGCTTTTGGGTTGAATCATCTTGCCTCCAATCCCAAATAAGACTTTTCTCAAAATAGCGGAAAACAGTATTTTGGCTGGGAGGTGGGAACAGACCTTGAACTTCAATCCCAAGCATTTTCTGATGCTTTTAAGAAATTACTACTTTAGTGCTTTGCCATAACTGTGTTGTTGAACCATCTTCCACATCACACAAAACAGACTGGTACTAAGACATATCCCATCCCTGTTCATAAATTCATGCCACCCCTACATGATTGAACCACAAGGCCTGTAACGTTTATGTGAGAATTGTTACCTGATTGATAAATTAGATTTGCAAGGGATCCGTTCTACATACAGAACGGAACATTTTACCTTAAAGTTACGTTAGGCAAGTACCAGCTTACTTCCCCACACAAATGGGAAATGAATGCACCATAAGCCAACTAAAGAATGGGAAACTGGCTTGTGTGGCTCTGTACTGTGGACCACAAGGAGAAGGGATACGGCACCGTCATGTTAAATGTGTACAATCGAACAAGGATGAAGGACAAATACTTTCCCACTTATAAGCTGAAAACCATCACAGAGCAAAACCACTTTGAAACTACAGAAACATGACAGCTATGTTAAACTAATAGAATTTTTCATTTGTGGAAAGAGTAACATTGTTACATACACAAGAGGAGTTGAAACAATTTAAGAACTAGTGACCAGGTACCAACCTGCTCAGGTTCTGTGCAGATATTCTCATTTAATGAGTGATCAGTTAAACTGATTAAGTACTCTTTCACTTCTTTTTTATCTGGGAATAGAATATTTCCAGGGCTAGAAATTCCACTGTCTTCCTGTCCATTGTTGCTGGAAAGCATACTTGCTCCATCAGATTCTAAAGCAACAAGAGTATGTTCTTCCACAAGTGGTTTCCGACGGTCTTCACTTTGGCTACCTGTTATGCTTTTTCCCTCTAGGGTTTCCAGTGAGGGACAGAAGACGTGGTTTTCCGGTTGGTTATCAGACAATGCTACACCCAGTGGGCAACAGTGACTATCTGAAATGATTACATGATCCTCCTTGTCTGTCATGGTAATGAGAAGTTGGCTGCAATGACTGCACCTCTCTGGGATAGGCTTCATTTCCTGAACAGGGAGACACTGTACCAGAGCCAGGCTGTGGTAGGCTCCACAAGCAATCTGGAGCACAACACGTCCTGCCAGGTGCTCTATTTTCTGTGGCTTTGTCACTGGGAAAGTTGTTGTTATGAGGCCTAGCTGGCAGCCACTCCCCCAAGCCCATATCTCCCTGCTTAGTGATAGCGCCAATGTGTGCTCCTCTCCACATGCCAGCTGCAGAATCCTCACTGATAACAGAGGACTGGTTTCAGAATCAGAGATACTGATGGGTTGTGGTTCTGGCACATACAGCTGATTAGCAACTGCACACTGGCCAGCAGAGTTGCTACCCCACATGAACACCACACCACTTTCTGTCACAGCTCCATTGTGAAAGCTGCCAGCAGCCACCGTAATAACATGATGCCCAAGCAAAGTGTTTTCTAAGACAGGACTTCGAGCACAGGACTCTTGTTCTGATCTCCACGGCAGTTTTCCAAAGCTGTAGACCTCTCCGCCTGGAAGAAAAAAACCCAACAAAAATCTACCATGAGTCTAATGAAGTTAAACCACTACAAAAACTTGAAAAGAGATTCGGATAAACATGTATCAATTTTTAGTTTACTCCAGGCTTAGTGGAAATTGCTCTTCGCTACTGTAGCTATCAAGTTCTATTATCTTCTGCATGCATGCACTGTTGAACTAAGTAATGCTTTTCTGCAAAAATTCCATTATATTCAAGTGTATTTATTGGTCCCCTCTATTTTAAAAGCATACAACATATTAGTGACATACAATCATGCTTAAAGAGCATGACAAAGAACATCTCATCTTTCAATAAAGGTGTAGTACCAAATGGTACTACCAGGGCCTCTGCTAAAACATTAAAATACATGATAGAATATACTATACCTATAACTTCTATCACAACAAAGTTTTAAGTGACTTGTAACTAAGAAGGAAAAACTGGCAAAGACAAACATCTGCTTAAGAGTAAGAAAGAAAAAGATCTAAGAGAAAAAATCTGACAATAACTTAAGTTTGTTATTGGCTCAGATCTTTATGATTAAGAGGCTTACTACCTTCTGTTAGAAGTAACCCATGATGTATTCCAAGGGCTGCCTGTAACACAGTCTTTCCACTGAGGCCTGGAAGCCTTTCTGGAGTTATAGAACAGGAACCAGCCTTCCAAACATAGACCAGGCCTCTCTCTTTGGCTCCTTCTGCCTCTTCTGAGCTACAAAAAGATTGAAAGGAAATACACAATAAGGATTGAAGTTTTCTGTAGTTCAGTAAAATGGGGGAAAAAAAATTTAACAAAAAGGTTAAGAGCTCTTACTAGATTCACATAAGCTATTAAATCCAAACAGTCTACATAGTATTGAAGTGCAGGGTCAATCTTGTATTTTAAATACAAAGAATTTGTATTTAGAATAGAATTAAATTTAAAAGGAGCCAATCAAATAGATAGGCCAAGGAAAAAAAAGTTTGAAGAAAATCAACATTAATAGACTATTTAGCTATAATCAGTTTCACACAGATGGACAAAACTCACCAAAGAACACAACTTGATAACATGCTGCACAACTTGATAACATATTGTGCATTAGATTAAGTCCAAAGTCTAATAAATCTTAAGTGAGCAGAGTAAGACATATTTCAACAATGCATATTGAGATTTATTACAAGACACTAATTTTCCATCTCTGAAATACCTGACCTCAGTGGAAGAGCAAAAGAACAGCCTACCGTGGGGCTATTGGTCCAGAACCAAAATTCACAACTGCAGGTAACTGGACTGACTGTTTACCAGAGAACATTACTTCTGAGTTTCCAGCCTATGGCTATCACTCTGCAAGTTAAGTTGCTTTTGTAAAAAGTTGAGTATTCCAGACATAAAAGAAATCCAAGCTAAGTTACTCCTCTTCCCTTTAGTGTAAGTTACATAAAGATTATGCTGAAAGTACCTACTTCTACAGGATGATCACAAGCTGGTGTATTTCAGGGAGCCTCTGTGGCTTCACCTAGCTGCTTATCCTCACCTTCTTTCCTGTGAGTCCATCTGTCAGTGGCAGCACTCCATCACCACCAAATCATTCTGCTTTCAAAAGAAACAATACAACTTCCATAAAACTGTAAAACAGAAAAATACACTACTTCATTGCAGAAAGTGTTAAGTGCCCCAAAACAAACCAACCAAACCAATTGATAAACAAGAAGCAAAGCCTTAGATCCCACATGAGTAAGCAATTCCCCAACACTAAGGAGGCCAAAATATTTAGTTCGCTCCTGCTGAGCTGGCAGAGAAAAGCTGAACAACCAGACTTGCCCTATCTACTCATCTCACAATAGGGCTATTGTAAGGACAGGCTGAACAGAACCTTCTTCAAAGGCAGAAATTAACATCCACCTCTCTCTATAATTATCAGTATATCACTTCAGAAACAAAGCAGGACAAGCAATCCATTGTCAGTCTGACACAAGACAGAATTCTGTGCTCAAGCTAAATCTATAAACAGTGAACAGATCTGTATGAGCAGAAAATAGTTGAGAGCTAAATTCATACCTGTACTCCTGAATCAAAGCACAAATTACCATTACAAGGCACAATTCTACTAAAGTCTGTGCAGGAAGTCAATTAAGAGTTCAAAACATCTGTCCATGCAAACTAGTTCACCATGAGCGTGGTGAGACACTGGCCCAGTTGTCCAGAGAGGTGGTGGAGACCCCATTCCTGGAGACAAACAAAGCCAGGCTTGCCAAGGCTCTGAGCAACTTGATCTAGTGCAAGATACCCCTGCTCACTGGAGGAGAGTTGGACTAGATGATTTTTTTCAAGGGCTCAAAGAATTTCTTTCATTTTCATGACCTTCAACTACACCAAATGTTATCATAACTCTCATGAAAACTTCTGACTGTAACAAAACTATGTTAGAGATGGGGATCTGATAAATTCTTTTGCAAGACCTGCCTTGAAGGCCATATTGAGAAATTATTTGTGTAACTATTAAGTAAGAAAACCCCAATATGACTGGACTAGAAGTTAAGAGCAACATCATGGTGGTAACACTTTTATTTTTCTCTAAATAAAATCATACTTAAGGTTGCATTGCTAAGCACTTACACATATTAGGGAAAATAGTCAGAATGTTTTCTTCCCATAAGTTGGTCAACTTTAGGACATTTAAAAATAATTTTCAAGTTCAGTGGAAGTTTTCATCCACTCCTAGGATGGCCCAATCTTATTACTATTTCACAATTAATTTGATCACATTACAAACTAAGTACTTATAAATAGAAAGTTTACTCCTCCCAAGATAGTGGAGGAAAACTTTTGCTTCCCAATAGGAATATTCACTTTTCATTGTCAATCTTCACCTAATTTCATATTTATACATTGCAGCATTACATTTGTCATTTCTTGTACACTAAGAACACCTGAATTCTTTTCAGATTTAATGTTCATAGAAGTGAACAGCCAGCCACAACGTACCATGGCATGGAAAGCCAGTATGATACCAGCACTCGCACTGCATTCACTTTCTACATCCATACACTTACTTTCTACACTTCTGTTTCAGCACTGCAGAGGAAAAGAGCAAATGAATGCCAAACAGTACCAAATAGTGCCAAATTATGAAATGGCAGACAGATGGTCACTAGCATGCCACTTACGTCATACTTTCCTCTTACACAGTAGAATGTCAATTCAAATTTTCCAGAAATCAAATACTACCACACCACCGTAACTGCCACAGTAGTTAACAATGTAAACATTAATCTTATTAATGTGGAGCTGTGTCCTTCGCTGGACACTGACCACCAAGTAACAGGTATAAAAGTATTTTTACATTAAATGCTGAACAGATACAACATTGGGTTTCAGAAATACTCCAAGTCCCATCAGCCTCATGTGCTTATTTACCTGCTGTAGTTTAATGCTACAAATACTTCTATATTTACTAACATATTTATGCATTTTTAATAAATTCATTGTTGCACTGTATTTAGTAATAAGTTGCACCACCAAGACTGCAAATTATACAAAATTATCTGCCCAGGTTCTGAGGGAGGTTACTTCCAACCTTCCTAATTCAAAACAGATGGCAGCAATAGCCTTGTACACATCATAATTTATTACTGCTACCTATGCTTCACAAGCAATGCACTGCTACCAGTTCAAGACGACTCTGTGTATTGGTCAGCACTGACTAGGTAAAACGAGATCTGTAACGTGTCAGTGACATCTGCTCAGTGTAGAGTGAGACAACTTGCTAAAAGACAGCAGCAATCCCTTCAGGTAAGGGCTCACAGCTTTAGTGCCAGTTCCAGTAAATGAGTGACAGTAGCAAATGAGAAAAAGGAGACAGGAAAAAAGCCCCACAGCTAAAAGGGCCTAGTATCAGCTCAAACAACATGGCTGAAAACAATCTGCTATGGCATGTAATTAATCATTTAAAGCTTACCAAACTTGTAAGACATCAAAAATGCTTCCCTTTCTGAAAATAGCTCCACAGAAACAGAAAGGTGGTAATTAAAGCTTCTGTAGGTCACTGGACTCCAACAGCAGTGGCAAACTCTCTGATTGCAGAGATCAGCCACTCCACTGCTCCCCAGTGCCTCACCAAAATATTTTTGTGCAGGAAGAGGAGGTCTGTGAGAGTGACAGCATCATATGTCATCAGTAAACAACACTGCAACCACACTAGGGCTCAAAAGACACGAAAGTTTAAACAGAAACCACGTCGTGTGAAGAGAAAGTACTTTGAAAGTAGAAAGAGATGAAGGGCATGCAGTTTGAAACACCTTCACTCAGCGCCATTCTGTAGCCTCCCCCAGCTCTTACGGCCCAGACCTGTTCCCCCACAACCACAGCAGCACAAGGGCACAGCTCCATAGCCCAGGTGTGGGAGGCCCAAGGCCAACCAGCTTCCGCTACAGCGCTGAACCCCTTCAGGGCCGGGCAGCCGTCTCTCCCGCCGCCCCCCAGCTCTCTCCACCTGTTACCCTGCAGCCCGGACGGCGCCAGCCTTGCCCAAGCGGCTCCCGGAGCAGAGGCCTGAGGGGAGATACACCTCCAGGCAGAAGAGGGGAGTGAATCGGAGGCCGCGAGCGGGCTGAGGGAGCGCACAGGTGACTAAAGAGTCACTGAGGTGCGGCGCGGATAGCGCGACCCCGCAATGCTCACACACCCGCACGGCTCGCTCTTCGGGCTCTGCGCTGCAACTGGTTGGTTGGTTGGTTGGTTGCCCCCCCGCCCGCCTGCCCTCCGTGCTTGCCCCCCGTGCTTGCCTCCAGATGCCCAGGTATCTCACCCGCCAGCACACCGCTCCCGCCACCGGGGCGCAGATCAGCTGATTCACGCGAGGGCGCGGGGCGGAGCCTGGGGCCTGAAGGGGGCGGAGCTCGGCGATCGGGAAAGAGGCCGCAGCCCCAGAGGGGGTGGGACTGACGGTGGTAAAGACGGGTCCCCGTCCGGGACAAAATAGAATGAGAGCCGCTGCTCTGACCTCCGGCGTCCTCCGTCGCTGTGCGGCTGTACCCAGCCAGTAGCAGACGCTGAGGCTGTTCATGCGGGTCAGTCGGGACGGGGCCGGTGGGCACCTGAAGATCGAGTTTAAAACTTGAGAAGTACTAGGACAGAAGGAAGCCTGAGTGATAGCCAGCAATAGTACCCTGCTCCATAAACCCTCCCAGGGTACTGGTTGCTAACTAGCAAAGGTTGGATGGTATTTTTCTTCGTAACGGAGTAATTTCCTCCTCCTCCCTGACACAGAATGTACCTGAGATAATAATCATCTTATTAATGAAAATGTAAAATTTTATTTTGTCTGCTTATACATTTATCTTTCCACTCCTTTAAAATGCAAGTATTCTTTATGCTTAACCACGTTTTTAAAGTCCATTCATGTCAAAATGGTCATAATAAAAAAATATTTTCCAGAATAAAAAACTTCATACAGATGTGCAAACGATGCTTGCATAACCAGTTTATTAATGAGCACGTTGCATCTAGACGAACTTTCTCATCCTGTGCCAGCACATCCAAATTCTTACTGCATCCTACCGGCTCAAAGGATACATGCAAAATAAGAAGACTTAAGTCCCTGTTGACAGATATTTAGCAAATTCTGGCTAACTGAGCACTACAAAAGAAAACAGTGTGAAAGAAAACAAGCCTTCCAGGTATGTTAGCTCCTTGCCATGCAAAGGCTGCATAACTTGCTTGCAATGTGACACTGAAATTGCTCCCAGCACATTTTTGCCTAAAACTTAGTTTGCCCAAGGAAAGATCATTATTCTTAGACACCAAAACAATGAAGCTAGAGGAAGGTTCCACATCATGCATTCAGAAGACAACTGAAGCACATCAGAGATCAGTGATCTTAGCCCTTTCACCCTTACACCAGTGGAAGCTGGGTTCCAGGAAGCTGCATAGTGAGTCCTATTGACATGGGACTGCAAGAAGAGGACTTCTGTCCACATCCAGCATGAATCCACTGTGCTTTGCCTGGTCAGTATTAGTAATGGATGAAATCTGCTTTGAATTGCATTAATTGGTAGGCTGTGGCTATTTTGACCTGTGGACAAGACTGTTTTGTATCAGCTACACCTCATTGCATCCCCTAGAGAAGTGATGCAGCAGGGACAGATTGCTCCCCACGCTGACACTGCCGCCACAGCATGGCCAAGAATGTATATGCTGAAGCAAGGACAGTCAGTGTCCACCCCCAGCTCCTGCAGAAAGCTCCACTCACCCACACTGCTCACATAGCTCAACTTAAAGCCTAATGGTATATAAAATAGTAACCTCTATAGGTGTGGAAGAAAGTCAAGCTTTGTTCCTGTATGAAACCCATCACTTCATTACCTAACATGTAATAACAAGCACTGTTTAATTGAAAAAAAATTGTACGAGCAGAAAGACTGGATTTATTGCTTAATTCTCCACCTTTAGGTATGAGAAAATGTTCTCTGTTTTTGGAGGGCACATGCCAAATGAGCTGAAATCAACAGAGCTGCTCCAGGAGTGAATTTGGATCACTGAATATTGGCCTTTAAAAGGAAAACTGCAGAAATCACAGGACTGCCTAAGGCAGAGACCTCATGTGAATCACATGAACTGTTAGGCTGAAAGAGGGATGAGGAGAAGCATAGGAGGAAAGAAAAAGAAGATTTAAATTGAAACAGGACAACATGGGAGATATGTTGTGTGTGTGTGCTGTCAGACCAGGATGCTGCAGCTGCTGTGTGGAGAGAAGGGGCTCCCAACATACACAAGGGCTTCAGCACATGGAAGTGGCATCTGCAGCAGAGGTATTTAATATCACAGGGAGATACTTGTGCATTGATACAGGCTAAACATGGCATCAAACTTTGCAGCTTCTGGCTTGTGCAGTTACTGAAAGAGAGCTCCGTGCCTTAGTTGACAATCAATGCCTTTGATGTGATGAACGGGGAGAAGATTTCACTCCTGCAAGCTCTGTGCCAATGAGGGATTGTAAAACAGTTCTGGAGGAGGCGACATAGACTGCAATACCTGTTGTGTGTGAGTCAAACGATAATGCAGGCACCCATCCAAGGTAACTGCTCAGGAGGAGCCTGCAGGCTACCTGCCATTCATTACTACTGTTTTTACAGGTTATGGCACTGTTGTGCTCTATGGGCCAAATTAACAGGCTGTGTAAATTATATGGTGGTGAGGAAGGAAGGGGGGAGGTGGACAAGAAGTTGAGGAGAAGATATAAATCTAAACTTCCTGAAATTTAATTTGGGTTTTTGGGTTTCATTTGTGTTGGGTTTTAGTCACTGCCCTAACAAATTGCTATCCAGAAACAAATAAATCAAGACTATGAGAGAGTTACCTGCATTTAGAATGATACTGATGGAAGCGTCCTCTGTAGTTAAAGCCATTTTATTGTCACATGTTCTTGGAGTAAGGTCTACTATTTACCAAGACAGGAGGATAGAGACAATTGTTTCCCTCACAGACGGAACAGGAAAGCTGTAATGGAGACCTATAACTAGTGAGAAGGGAGATGAAAATTATGTGGAGTGCTCAAAGCCAGTGCAGCCAAGCAGAAAGGAAAGAATTACATCAGTAAAACAGTGGTTTCCTAGTAAAATAATTTGCCTTCTTTCCTGTGCCAGGATTCAGAGGTAACCAATGCATCCCTTCCTCCACCCTCACTGCAGCCTTGGTGTTTCCACACCCTCAAGACATGGAGGCCTTGGAGTTATGTTGGTCCTTTGCAAGAGCAGGATGTTGTGGAGGGATTCAAATGGGTGAGTTCGCAGCAGCCATAGAACCAGATGGGAGATATTTCATCCTATGATTATTCCATCCATGATTCAGTATTTAATCACTGAATTACATGCTAGTAGCTTGTTCTGCCCAGCAATCTCAAATACTTTCCAATTTCTCTGTGAAGCAGAGACAAGGCATACCATTTGGAGCAGCCACATCCTATGTACATCTAGAGAAGCTGTGTGAAGGATCCTGTGCAACTGTGTACAAGGGAATCAGCAGGTGAGCAAGGACCACTGGTGCCATTATTGCTTTCCCAGTATCTGCTGAAGAAAGTCCTTCTAGAAATCCATAAGAATGACCTTAGAAGTTGGATGATTCAGAGTACTTATGAGAAGATAAAGGCAAACCAAAGCCCCAGCTTTGCCTTTAGCCAGGATATTCACAAAGCTCCATCCACATTGTTCAGGGAACTCCTCTGCTACAGCCATAGAGGCTCCACAGAATACTTTGCTCTACAGCAACATGCCAGGAGATTGTGAGGGTTTTCTTTGGAATGAGGGATTACTGAATGATGGAAAAAGTGGAGATAAGGCCAAGCTGCCATCACATGGGGGCAGGAACACTGTGAGAGGACAGAGTGGGAACACTGCCCAAAACCATACTTGAACAATACCTGGGGTACTCTAGCCAAGCAGGCTGGCTCCTGTTTTCCCACTAAGAAGGGCACAGTGGAGATGGTTTGCAGTTCCTTTCTGAGCTTGGCCTGGATGGTAGAGTGAGCCCTAGAAATTTTGTTTGGGTAAGTGTGGAGTATGACAGGAGACTGTTAATGTTGTTGTCATGCCAGTCACTGAGTTCATGTGACCTTCTGCTTTGACCTGACAGGATCAATGGCCAGTTGGTGGCACTGAAAGAGGTAAAACTGGAGGCACAAGAGGGAGTGCCCTTTACAGCCATCTGGGAAGGTAAGGCTTAGAGAGCTTCTTCATATGTTGATGACGAGCAAGGGACATCGTTCCTGAAGAGCTTTTGTCTAAACCTGAAAAAGCTGCATGTGAGCTTGAATCCTTTCTTGCCTACTAAATGTGCCAGTTGTCCTTCTCCCAAAACTCTTGGTTTCTTTATCCCTTCATGAAGAAAGTCTTTATGCTGGACTGGGGGAGCCAGTGTATTCACTAGTGACAAATGTGATAAGGAGAATGCTACCTGCAACCAGAGAATGTCCTTTCTTACGCTTTCTGCCAGCTACCTGATACCTGCTCTGTGGATGCATTCCCTCATTTCTATGCACTAGCTCTGCACAGTGGTTTTTGCTGCTGTTGCATTGGGTAGTTGTAGTCTGGAAGTGCCCTTTGCACCAATGTCTCTGCTCACAGTTGTCACAAACAGTGCCACTTTCCCATGTGATGGCAGCTGATATGCCAACTGGTGAGAAATCCTTTCTGTCTGACTATGTTGAACATTGGGTTAATGTCTGCAGCTTTCTCAATTTCTGTGAGAAATGAATGCTTTTGTTTGAGTGCTTTGTTTTAGCTGAATGTATTTGTATGTCCCTACAGGCTAAGTTCACAAAATGCCTGGTTGATGAAGGCTTCTGATTCTGTCCGCTCTACAGTCCCCAAAGGAATATAATTTGGCTTTTTCTTTACACAGAAATATGCAACCTTTGAGCCAGTCTGGTATTGTCTGGCTGTCTGGTGTTAGTGAGAGCTATCAGTGTAGGAGGTCACAAATACCTTTTTTTATGTCTTACTGCAGTTTAAAATTAGGGTTGATTTTGTCACCACAGGGATGGAGTGTCAGGGAGCAGATGTGCCAGCTTTCACAGAGCAGCCCTATCACAGAAGGACTGTCATACCAGTCAGCTCAGAATAATGAGAGGTCAGTGGATCCACTCCAGGTTTATAGCAGTGTAACTAAGATAAGAAAGTTTACAAAGACCTTAGTCCAACTCTAGGTGACAGTGGAGAGATTCCTAAATACGCCTATCTATAGACTCTTTTGCAGTGGTGCTTTTGCTCTGCATTTACACTTGTAGCCCACCAGTAAAATGAGTCTTGAAAGCTTTATTTACATAGAACTAATGATGCTCTAAGGATCAGCACCCCTTTAACATGCTCTACTGGATCGGCTGAGAGCCTTAACTTCATTCATTATGGGAGAAAACAAGAGTGATCCTATGAAGGGTCTACTTTAAATAGATCTTTTGTATATAGCTGTGCTTTTTAGCATCTGACACCTCAAATATACAATATAAGTCAGGAGCAAAAACAAAGCACAAGATTTATGAATGCAGTACTTTCTCTGTGTCCTGGAGGAATGGAATTCCTCTGACAAAGAGCCACTTCACTCCAGGAAGGCCCAAATTCTGGCTATAGCACCTGACACCCCAGCAGGGGGTTGTAGAAATAACGAAGTGAGGAGCAGTTCCCAGAGGCACAGGGGATGAATTCGCCATTACTGTGGACACTCTGTAGTGCTCCTCTGGAGTAACAGCTCTGTTAATAGGGGAGTTTTGAGATATCACAGAGCTAGGTTAGCAGCTCCATGCTACAGCAAATGGGATCTAGCCAGAGTATCCTTACTGGTTTCATAGGACATGAGGTGTGATGTGGAGCATATTTAAAGTTTGTAGTGTGGTGCACTGGAAACATCAGTACTAGAGACAGTTTAGCTGCAGCAGCACCAGGCTCTGTGTGAGAACTAATTTACAATTAGTGCTGTTTCCAGTGGTTATGCTGGATCATGCATCCCTTCCTGCACAGCAGTCTCAGTGTTGACACATGCTTAGGCCACAGCTGTGTAAGACAGGATATCTGGCTGTAGGGCTTTTAGAACCAGGTGAAATTGTTATGGTTGCAAAAGGCAAACTGCTGCTAATTCAGTATAAATGTGCTCTACCAGCATGAAACCCTTCAAATATCTTTTGCAGACTGTTTGAAAAATAACAAGCATCTTTTATCCACGACCAAAACTCATTTGGCCTCCTACAGCCAGCATGAGCTCTCTATTGTGTGCTCCAGCTAATTCAGCAGAAATGAGACTGTATGAATCTGAATGACATTTGTAGCACTGCGTGATCTGACAGTAAACTAATTTCCTTTTAATCTGCACTGAAAGGTGAGTCTGCAGCAGCTCTGAGGTTATTCTGCTATGTCAGAAGCTGAACTAAAATCTGGAGTCAGGGACACTTGTTTTTGTTGGGGTTTGGGATGCACAGTTTTGGTTTAACAGCTGGCTTGGATTGTTCAGTAGTGCCAGGGATCTGCAAGCACAGCAGTCCCAGCTCCACCACTTCCCTTCATCCCTCCTCTGTAAGGAGCTATAACAACTATTGTCTTAAACCTATGGTAGCAAATGATGAAGCTGTGCATGCTCTTCCCCCACAAACACTATCTTTGAGACCTTCAGCTGAGAATCTGCCCTCATGAATGTGTCAGTGGAGCCTGCTCTATCATGAGAAACGTAATGCAAGGCTGAAAGGCACAGAAGGCTGTAGCTCTTGTCTTAGTGCTCTGTGGTCCATGTGGAGGCAGAGACGATTCCATGTGCTGCCTCTCTATCATCACACCCTGGATGTGTTGATGCTTGGTCAAGGCAAATCAGTACCCAAGGACCAGGACAGTTGCAATTATGCTTTTAATGGTTATGCTGAAAAAAAGAAACATGCCAAAGAAATATACAAGATACTGTTCACTCAGTAACTTCTTAATCTCTGTTTAAAACTAAGTTTTAAGCTGGAGAAAGCAGCCGGTGTGCTTTATCCAAGCTAAAAGCACAGATCTAAATTCAGAATTCAGCTTAGCATCTACAATGATTTCTTGTGGCAAATTTTTACGCTGATACTGGGAAACTGGGAGCTGACAGAAAGTCTTCTTATCTCAGAAGCCTCCTAAGGGCCTTGCTGAGGGCATGTGCTAGGAGGTGGATGGGAGAAGGATGGAAAGCTCAGGCCTGGGACCATTTCATTCTGGCTCTGGGAGCTCTTGCCTCTCAGCATTTGCCATGAAGAAGTTGTCTGTCCTTAGCTGAGAGCTGGGAACTGCTATTTCTGATAGAGGTGAGATCCCACCTCTGAGAGATGGATAGGTTCCTGCCAAGCCCAGAGGACTGATGCTTGCTTCTCTGAGAAGTTGCTCTGCCCTCCTTTGGGCACATGAGCTGCAACTTCTTACAGAATTGCCAAATTTGGACTATTTCTCCCCAGTTCTTATTTTCACTGACTTGCTATTTGCACTGTCTCCTTCCATTTCCAGCAGCAGCAGAGTTGATCTTTCTTCTGTGTTTCCTCAGCTTCTCTTCTCAAGCGTTTAAAACATGCCAACGTTGTACTGCTTCATGACATTATCCAGACCAAGGAGACACTAACATTTGTCTTTGAGTACATGGTGAGTTGATCTTTTCCTTTAGAGCTAGTACTGGCAAGTACCACGAAGTGGCTGTGTAATGAATTAACTTCACTATGAGAGAACTGCAAATAAACAGGTTGTAACCATTTAGTGCAATGACTGATCTTCCTTCTTGAGATTCTGCTTTCTAGCCATACAGCCTTACTCCTTTCTTTCTCTACAGGCAACAGCTGTATGCAATAATGCTTCCCCATCTTTTCTCCACTAGGGTGACAGACACTCCTTACCTCCATTTCTGATTGACAACACAATCAAAATACTGTTCTTGAGCCACAGCAAGGGTAGGAAATAATGATGTGATCTCACATCTCAGTTGGGATCAGATTTGGCACTGACCCCAGTGGCTCACTGCAACCAGTTGTAGGTTGCTCTCATGGGGAGGGCAAGACACCAGTAAAAAATCTCTCAGCATGAGTCTTGCTACTTTTGTTGCTTTCACTGATAGCTATCAACCAAATTAGACGGAAAATACAGGGGCTTAGTCTTCTTACTGCACCTTAATGATTAAATGTGGCACAAGTATGTATTCTTTTAACTATCAGCTTCAGGTCATAAACTGTTAGGGTGAGATAGCAGGTCAGTCAGGTCCCTGATTTGACCCAGTACTTAAGCACATCCTTGTGCACTGCAGTCAGATGAGATGTTTGCCAAGGTGAAAGAGGCATCTTTGTACTGGTTACATGTTTTTTTCCATTTCCAGGAAAGAAATGGCTTTGTTGGTAGAAGCATTTCACACTAACAGCTTTGTCTCAAGTTCTCACCTTTTGTTTAGCACACAGATCTAGCACAATACATGGGCCAGCACCCTGGAGGACTTAATTCGTGCAATGTTATGGTAAGTTCCTTAGAAGCCTAGTATCCCCTAAAGCATGAAGAAGTGCTGTTTTCCACTATGGTCACTGTAAATTGTTTACTGATATTTATTGGCTCCCTATATGAATAAAACCTTGGAGAAAAGCTGCCTTTGATAAAAATGTAACAACCTCTCTGTCAGACTGCAAATCCTTTTTCAGTTAGTCCCTCTTCCCATTTTCTAAACCCACAGGAGGACATTCAACTTTTGTGAACAATGACATCTAGTGGCAAACATCCTCCTCCACACAAGTTTGTATCCTCTTATCATTAGATTACATTATTAATCTTCCTAATAAAAAAAGCGCTCTCCTCATTTGGAACTAGCTTCATATTTACAGTCACTTAAATCCCTTTTATTTCTACAGTAGCTTTTTGAGATTGACTGGACCTCAGCACATCTGAAGATGCACCCTTATTTGATAGACTGATGTTATAATAGGCTCTTGCTCTCCTTTGTATGCATCTTCACATCTAATTAACTTTCAGTCTTGCCGCAGCACATCGACTTAAGGTTTAAGCGCAGATGTCCTCAGTGAATGCCTGAGTCCTTTTCCTGAGCAGCTTCAGTTCATTTATGTAACAGCTGTCAACAATAACTTTGTATCTTATCAAACCACCTATTCATCTGACTATGTCAGATCTCTCTGAAGTTCCTCACTGTCACTTCCTATTGTGGCTAATCTAAATACTTCTGTCATCTTCAAATGTTGCCACCTTGTTCATATCTTTTTCCAGATAGTTGTTAAGCAACATCAATTCTGATGCAGTTTCTTGGGGGCCCAGATTTTAAACACCCTTAGAGCTCAGATAGGTCCAAGATGCAGTGTTGTAGTTCTGGAAAGGATCTCAAGGGCACTGCTGCCAGGCGGGTTTGTAAAGCACAAGGAGTACATGGCTCTAACATGTATTCACTAGCATTTCTGTGAATAAACGCTGACCAGCTGCTCTGCTTTCCTGCCCAAAATCCTCATTGTCAGCAGGAACCAAGCAACAAAATTATCTCCTTCCCCTTTAGGAGGGTCATCTCTCTTGCTTAATTTTTGCTGGCAAATGTTTGTTTTTTCTGAGTGATTCCTATTAAATGTGCTGCAAGTATGCAGAATATTACAAGGACACGTTTCTGGTACAAACATGACCTATGGGTGTCACTGTTATCCCTCCTCTTCAAATTAAGTTTCTGGTGAAAAATCTCTTTTATCTGGTGAAGTCTAATTACTTTTGCTGTTTTGTTTCTATCCACCATCCAATTTCAAACCTTATTTCAGGCATGATATTTACCCCAGGCTTATCACCACTGTCGTGGTGGTAGACATTAGAGATTTCTTGCTTGCTTGCTTTTTCTGCCTGCTTGCTTCATTCATCGTATCTTATTTGCCCTGTCAGTCCATCTCTGGTCCTTGTGTCTTCTCCCAGCGTGAGCACACTTCTCATTGTCAATTCACCATTCTGCAGCGGCTGCAGAACTCCCTCTGCTGGTGTCAAATGGGCTCAAATGGGCAACGTTTCCTGCTCCTTAAACCTTGATTTTACTTGGCTGTATGTCTTCAACTTGAATCAGAATATCTGGTGTTCTGAAAGGTGGGGGTGTGTCTTGACAAGTTGTACTTGCTACTGAAATCAACAGTCACGTTTCTAAAGACAAGTTAAATTCACAAAATGTGCACTTAGGGACTGCACCATAACTGCTCTCTCGACTAAATAGTCCACCCTGAAAACCTCAGAAAGCTGCAGACCAGCCATATCCCACCACAGTTCTCCTCAGCCAACTTCACTCGTTTTAGGGCTTTTTACTGGTTTCTTACTTGCTTTGTCTCTGCTCTCTTCAGGAGTTCCCCTGAAGGTCAGAGTTAATGTGTCAATGCAAAGTCACACAAAATGATTCCCTTTTTTTTTCTGGCTTTTTGCAGCTTTTCACATTCCAGCTTTTGCGCGGCCTGGCTTACATCCACCAACAACACATTCTTCACCGTGATCTGAAACCCCAGAACTTGCTCATCAGTTCCCTTGGTGAGCTCAAATTAGCTGATTTTGGTGAGTCACAGTTTGGATGCAGCTAATAATGTGCTCAGGCCGAAGCTTTAGTGTGCCTATAGATTTGGATCCTTGGCTAATTAAGACATAAAGTCCCAACCTCTAAATGAACTTTAGGAAACTGTTTCTGTGGCCTTTCTTGCTTTTATAGTGATAGATGCAGGGAGTAGCCTCATTTAAGTCGAGGCAATTACTGCTACATAAAACTGGCTCAAAAGAATTGAGAATCAACCCCTCTCTCTTCAAAAAATAATGTAACATGATGAGTCCATGTCTTATTTCCAGTCAGTATCATCTATGCATTGTACAGGTAGAAGGACTGTTTTTTTGTTTTTCTTTTCTGTTCTTGTCGTCAATTTGGGTTTGGTTTTTTTTTCCCAGGCCTTGCTCGTGCCAAGTCCATCCCCAGGCAGGTATACTCCACTGAAGTGGTGGCACTTTGGTACCGTCCTCCTGATGTGTTGCTTGGAGCTACAGATTATTCTTCTGATCTAGATATCTGGTACTGACCAATCTCAAAGCATCCAGGGTTCTTTGGGAAAAATCATCTTTATCTGAATTAAATTAAGTCAGTCACATTTGTCTAACCTCAGGCAAACCCCACAGAGCGTTAAGGCAAGAAATGGAAACACAAGTCCATCATCCTCCTCCCACCCATCCCTCCTCCTGCCTAACCAGGCCGGGGGTCAGCAGGCACCCTGGCCTTTCTTCTCCCACTACATCCCCTTGGAAAATGCCAGGGAGAGGGGGAAGGGTGAGCAAATAGTGGCTACTGCTCTTCCCCACTGGTGTTAAATAGGAGAGGGGGTGGAGTGGGCTGATTTGGAACAGCTGGGGAGGGGAGGATCTCCAGTTGAGCCCAGCTGAGGAGGATTTGGGGGAAAATGGGCTGGAAACGGGTTGGTGTGGGGCAGAGGCAGGAGGTGGGGAAAAGAGGGTTATGTAGAACCTGCCTAGAGGCAGAGATGGGAAAAATGGAAGGACTTGAGTGTTCTCCATGAGGGTGGTGAGACACTGGAACAGGGTGCCCAGAGAGGCTGTGGAGGCCCCATCCCTGGAGACATCCAAGGCCAGGCTGGATGAAGCTCTGAGCAACTTGATCTAGTGCAAGATGTCCATGCCCATAGCAGGAGGGTTGGACCCGGCTGATCTTTAAGGTCCTTTCCAACCCAAACCATTCTATGATTCTAAGTTACGGCAGACACAGTAGTAAGTAGACCAGTTAACACTTGTGAGCAGGTAATGTGTTTTTGGGAATGATGTCACTACATTTCAGCTGTGGATTTATATAAGCTTCATCTGATAATATTTATGAGAGATTTATTTGGTTGCAGTTATGAAGCATTTTCAAGACTTGCAACAGTACACCTTTGCTTCATGCACTGATTGTTTTGTATCTGTAGGGTTGAGAAGAGATTGGGGGGTGACCTCATTAATGTTTATAAACATGTAAAGGGTGAATGTCAGGAGGAGGGAGCCAGGCCCTTCTCAGTGACTTCCAAGGGGCAATGGGTGCAAGGTGGAACATATGAGGTTCCACAGAAATATAAGGAAAAACTTTTTCACTGTGAGGGTGACAGAACAGTGGCACAGGCTGCCCAGAGAGGCTGTGGAGTCTCCTTCTCTGGAGACATTCAAAACCTGCCTGGATGCCTTCCTGTGTGACCTGATCTAGGTGTTCCTGCTCTGGCAGGGGGATTGGACTAGGTCATCTCTCAAGATCCCTTCCAATCCCTAACATTCTGTGATTCGGTGATGTTTGTGATTGTACTATTCTGTGGTAGCTCTCTATAACAATGGCTTTGTGATGAAACAGTCACAACTGCACCAACAATTATTTTGGCCTTGGTAACAAAAGGTGGCACCAAATGGCATTTCTGTGTGGGTCTGGAAATAGAAAGGCATCTGAGATACTCATTATTTCTGTGATACTTTTTGTTTCCTCTCAAAGCACATCTCAGATGCACTCTGCATTTCGTAAAGAAGGTCTGTGTTCTGTTACAGCCTTCGTACCTTATGAGCTCTATTCCAAAATCTTAACATTGTTGGGAATCACAAGAAACAAGCTGCATTTTAGCAGAGTTGAAGGGAGAGGCATCACTGAGAGCAGGCAGAAAGCAGGAGAGAATGAGGGCTTCACAAAGGTCCCAGTTATCCTTTTGTGCACGCCAGGATGAGTAGCTGGGCCCTAGGGTTCATCCACCTTCTGGCTCACTTTCACACCGATCTGAACCCACTTCAGCAGCATTTCAGACTCAGCCACAGATGACATGCAGCCCATGAAGTTGCAGGATACCATCCTTATTCTGGGCAATTTCACATGTGTAGATACTATTGCTGCTGCTTCAACCTTCCTCATGAACAGTTAATTTCTGCCTGTGCCTGTCACACCAGGACTTTTCTTAACTGCTCTGCTGAGTCAAAGATGGGGAAAGGGTAAAGAAGCAGCGGGCTGATGAATGGGCAAGAAGAGGGCTGGGTAAGTTTACAGACAGCAAAATTCCAGGTCTTCTCAGGCTGTATCCCCCTCTAGAGATCTGTGGCTTATTAGAGACTCCAACAGCCAAGTCTGGAGGGCAGTTTAGGGAAACGGGAGTTTTCACTTTGTTTTTTCTTCTCTAGACCTGCTGCTAATTTAATTGCATAAAGATTTCTCCAAGGAGGAAAACCTTGCTAAATTTTAATGGCTTCCAGCTGCTAAGCCAGTCTAAATAGTTCTGTCTTCTCTTCCCCACTACCTGTCACCTCTCTCCTCCAGACAGTCTCCCAGGAACGTCTGCCGAGTTTGAAGGCCTGGCAGATTGGAGGGTTTGTATTAGGCAGATGCTGGTATAAGCCTGTGTATTTCTTTTTTTCCTGAAAGCTGACTCCTGTCCAAAGTCTTAGCTGTGCACAAGAAGCCTGGAATTTCTGTTTGTGCAGCACCAACATCCCACTATATAACTCTACTCTACTGCAATGAATGGCAACAAGGGAGTAGTATCCAATGATCTCACCCAGCTCTAGCAGCACAGTACTCTCGGTCTCACTGAACTACATTCACACTATGGATACCTTTGTTATAATGCCTCCGTATAATAACAACATGCAAAGTGTTTGCGCTAAAGAAAGATGTCACGCTGAGAGAACAGAGAGTACTTCAGTGAGCTCCATTCAGTAACTACCTCTAACAAGAGTAATTTATTATCTTGATGTCCATCACATTTAAGTTAAATTTTTGTCTATTATGAAATAATGTGAATTCACACAGATACTACTTGTCTATTGGAAAGGGAAGAAAAAAAAATCCCTATGTCTTTTGGATGCTGCAACTTACATGAAGGCAGGTCAGAATGCCATTGGTAAAGGCATGAGACAGTGGGTGTTAAAGCCTTGGTTTAAAGAAACCAATTATAACAAAATAAAACATTATAGCAATTCATGCATAGTATGCTTGAGCAGCAATACTGTCAGTGGGAGGCACATGAGAAGTGAATGAGGTCTTGAATAGATGAAGAAAAAGATACAGGAGACTCACTTGCTCTTGGACTAACTAGAAAAGCCACTTTAATCTCTCTGTATCTTTTTTCTGTCTCTTTCTCCCTCACTATCTCTTCAGGACTTTAAAAGATTCAATTAAGGGATTTCAGGAAGACTAACATTTCAGAGAGATTACGCTGCATATCTGACTTTTTTTTTTAAACACCAAGTGCTTTATGCATGTGTCACACTAGTAGCTGCTAACATCACGAGTGCCTTAAGTCATACCTTATTTTCAGTTAGGCTTCCCTTGTATAATTTTCTCTTTAAAAAAAAATTTAAAAAATCACAGGAATCTTCCCAGGTAGGATCAGGAGTTCTCATGCAAACATTTAACGTGGACCTGCCAGGCCCACTGCAGCCTTCTCCCCAGCCTGGTTTACATTGCCCTACTGTGCCAAGCTAGGAGATATAAGCTTAATTGTACAGACCACACTTGGTGAGGGACAAGAGAAAGGATGTATTTCTGGTTAAATATAAAATTTCAATTTCCAAATGCCAGAGAAATTGTCCAGAACTCTGAGATACCACAGACTTAGCTGAGATCTGAATCCTGATGAAGTCATCTCCCCATGGTGTGATGCAGCACTGCAAGCTGAAGAGCAAGTGCAGTGCTCAGACCTGCCCCAAGGATGGCAGGCAGAGGAGCTGTCTGAAACAAATATGGTTATGCTCACTGAAACTAACCATCCCTCTAACCAGTAACACCTCTCCTATTAATTTAGCAGTCACTGCCTTGCTCCATATGCGTATCTGGCACATGCTGAAACATCACAGCTAGGCCATGTCCTGAAAGAGCCTTCCCTCTGCCCCAGCTCTTCCTGAGGCAGCTGTATGGGACTGAAACCCATGGAGAAACCTGTAGGCTTGAAGGGGTAACAGGACCTCAAAAAAGAATACCAGAGGGGTAAGAAAGAAGAGGGGAAAGCCAAAACATCACTAGGTCTAAATATTTGTAAATATTAAAAAGTAAATATTTTTGAATCATCCTCATTAATGGAAGTACCCTTGTAATGCTGTCAGAGCAGTACCTAAGTCCCATATCTCAGAAGAAAAGATGGAAGGCTGATACAGTGGCTAGCACTTAGTTTCCAAAGTCCTGCTTTAACAGGTAGACAGAAATATCTGGCAAAGGAGAAGGGTACTACTTCTGACCGTGTTTTGTCACAAAAAGTGTATTTCATCTGGAAACACAGAGATATTAACAGCTGTAATTGCCACTGATGAATCAATGTAACATCAAGCAGGCATTAAAGGCAGCTGGTCAGCTGAGTCTCTGCAGGAAACAAAAAGCCCTTTCTCTCCAGCAGTTGTGGTTGCTCCAATAGTTTTGTCTTTATTAGAGGCACTGAGGTTTAAAGGCTTCCAGAGATAATGGGACTACACCAGGATTAAAGAAGAGTGCTCTCCCAGAAGGTCCATTTGTAACAACAACCCACAAGTTGTTCATCTCCTCAAACTGACACCATGTCCACTAATGAAAAGACTGTTTCATGAGATTTCAATTTTTGAACTCTTTGGTTGCGAACAATTCTTAATGAATACTAGCTGAATGTAGGAAAAAAAACAGCTTTTTCATTCTTACTTTCATTTATTGCTCTGTCTGGATTTTAAGCCTTCTCAGCAGCAACAGAAACCACAGCAGATCTGGTTTTCTGTCTGCAACTCCATTGCCTTAGACCTTTTCAGCAGAGCAATTAGGTCACAAGGATCACTTTTGTAGGACATCTTCACTGTTACTAGCCCATTTTCCTTAGTAACTGTTGTGTACCTCTGGTCCCCAGTCTTCAATTCAATTTTGGAAAGAGCACAGCCTGCTCTGCTCATTAGAAATTATCTCTGCAGAAGATCTAGTTGCATCAATCTCATTTGGGGACTGTAGTGAGTTCATATGGAGTTTCTGCTGTTGTTCCATTTCTAGTTGGGATATTAGAACCAAAACTGCAAGTGAATTTGGTCCAAAACACATAGAGATGATTCTTCTCCCTACAAATCAAGAGTTCCAAAATCACTTTGACCATATACAGTTAAACTTGTTCAATGGAATCAGTGTATTACAGCAGCCCCTGTGTTTGCAAAATAGATTTAGCCATGTGGAACATACATTGGCAGTGAAAACTGAGGGCTGGTGTGACACTGGTCTTAGTAGATTCAGCCTTTGGGTTCCAGAATAGTATCTAGTGATGTGGCAGTGCTATGGAACACATAAAATTTAAGCTGAAAAAGCCTAGACCCTGTTAGAGCACCCTAAGCAAGTAAGGAGCTAAGCCTGCAAGACCTAAAGTTAAGGTGAAGTGCAGCACAGATTGTGAAAACAGCATCAGATATGGATCTACAAACAGTCTTGGCATCACCTGATGTTTAAGGATGACCAAAATGAATACTGCAGATGAACTGCATGTCAGGACAGCTGGGAAAAGCACATATGGTACTGCAAAAACAAGGGGTAATGTAGCACCGCAGATGACTAGGAGAGATTACTAGTTGCAGCTTGGCAAGTGAAAATAACATTTTCAGAGTCTGTTTGACAAAGCTGGATTTTCAACATTTGAGCTTCAAGGACTCAAATTTGCTATGACCAAAGAAGATTGATACTGAAACCTTAAAACCTGGGCTGAGGTGTACTGAGAAAACAGGAAATTTAGAAAATAATTGGAGGGAAAAGATTAAAAAGCAAACAGGTAAAGTTTTACCTGTTTTTTAAAGAGATGGAAATACTTACAAATACTAGGTACATCTACCCTGACGACAACTATCTCACCATTTTTGCCAGTAAGACTAGTACACCTTATTCCTCCCTATGTGACATGTCAGCTTTTTAATAAAAGTGTTTCAATCTGTAGAACTTGGATAAAGTGAATGACACTGCATTCCCCTTGCAACAAGGGCCATTTGCAGGTCCTTAGAACAGTGCTGCAAGACCAAGGATGTATAAGTTGTTATAAGTTGTCCCTTCCCAAATAAAACCTTCCTGACTTCCCACAATCGGTAGGGGTTTTTTTATAATGTTTCCTTCTGCCTACTGCTATACCAGCCTTTACAGATGCCTGTATTTATTTACATATATACAGACAACCCACATCCTGCACACGCTCTCACTAGATGTCAGGGGGTGGGTATACAACATCTATACATCAGACTGGTACTTTTCAGATTTGAGCTCCAAAGTATATAAGATTTACAATGTATGTCAGGATTCCTACATTTACAAATGAGGTTTTCAGAATTTCTGTTTCAACAATTAGTTTCCATTCTCCCAACAATCGTATTATATATGTCATGTACATGAATGAGTTAATACCTTGAGTTTCTTGCAGGAGTGCAGGCTGTATATTTGTTGAGATGATCCAGGGACAGCCAATATTTGCAGGAACTTCTGGTACTCGTGAGCAGTTGGCGAAGATCTGGGCGGTGAGTAAAATATACTATGAAATGGGAGAGAAAAAGAATGTTACCTAGGACCTGTGAATAGCAGAAATAATTTTGTCCAATCTGCCAAGTTCATAGGAGATTTTATTAACCCACGTTATATTTGGCAACTTTCTTACAGACACAGTAGTAAATTAAATTACTTTCTTCTGATATTTGCTATCTCATAAAAAATTTAAAGCCATCAAATTGAAGAAGGCATAAAAGGTGAGCAGGTACTGCAAATTCTGTTCCTTCTGCAGGATACAGCTCACCATATTCTCACAAAGGCACTCTGATACCACTCTTAAACTGCCTTGAAAACGACAGGACCCTGAGGTTTTTCGGAATACCTTCTTCGTTTTAACTTGGAACATTTTGTATTATCCCATTCATGGTGCAGCCCTAGAGACTGCTTTGGCATAATGCAAAATGTGAGATGACTTTGCAAAGGCAGCAGCGAGTGAGAGCAAATGTTCTCAGGAACCTCTTAAGCCCTTTTTTTTGGATAGGGAAACTGAAGCAGGGCCACACCCTTTGTGCACTTACCAGCACTCACAGATTCTGTATGTCCCTTATAGTTTGCTGCTGACTCTCTGACTGACTCTTCAGTAAGATCAGCCTAGAGATTCCTATTGGATTTTGGTGTAGGTGTCTACCCTTTCACATTTCCTCCCAGGGATTTACTCTTCTGCACAGAAAATTTTCCAAATGTGGATGTTTCAAAGGCTAAAGTACGGAAAACTGAAATTTGGAAATTGGTGACGAAGAACTTTATAGCCTCAAGTCTGAGTAAATCAAATTTTTCTTTCTTAATCCCTTCATTCAGAAACACTCCTGCCTGGTAGGGTTTTCCTCTGCTTTTAGCTAAAATATTTTAAAAACACAGACAAGAGGGTCCAGATCTTAGACTTCAGTCCATTTAAATAGATGCTGAATTTCTCTTTCACAGGGAGTAGGGAGGGGAAAAAAGGAATTCTTGTGGAAAGAAAAGTAATCCATACTTGGCCAATTAACAGGGTTCAAAGGCAGGGCAGGACCCAGTTTCCCAGAGAGTGAATGAAGGGTATCCCTCCACTTACAGCTCTGAAATCTCTGGGTATGTTTCCTGTGGTTTTGCAGTGGAGGGTTATAGCCCTATATTCATTTCTCTGGTATTATAACTAATACCGTGATTAATGGGATTTGTGCTACAGAAAGCAAAAAACCTTATTTAAAAATCATGAGGAAGCTTTAAGAGCCATGAAATAATTAGAGCCTTTCACAGGTTTTATGTTATCATACAGCCTGGAATGAGGCTCTGTGTTAGGCCAAGATTTCAAAGCTCCTTAGAGGCTTCCGATGCTTAACTTGAGATATTTTGCCAAATGTGAGGTTCAGAATGGGGATTCCTACTGTTTTCTAATAGTCAGTTCCTTTCATGTTCTAATACTAGAGGCACCCTGCTCCGGTTTAAAGACCTCCTGCATTTGCCTGTGTGAGTCTGTATCACGCGGCTGCTTACCTCCACATAGGCCAGTTCAGACCCCACATAGCTTCATGAGTGGAAAATCCCCAGTGTGGGAAATGTGTTTGTCCTGTCGAATCATCAATACTGGCTGACTGTCATTTCACCTGCATTTCTTCTAGAGGCAAATGTCATCTTTAGCAGTCTCCATCCCCTATCTCTGTGCCTGGTTGCTGACTTCTGCTCCTGTGTTACCCCTCACATGTGGGGCCATGATGTGAACTTGGTTTTCTCCCTGGGATATGTTAAACAAAACCAGTTTATTTATCCAGTTCATCATCTGGCAGCACAAACAGAAGCACTATTGACCAGTAGTACTCATGAGGGGATGACACAGGAACAGGACCAAATGGGAAGAGGGTAAAGAGGAAGGTAGGATAGGATTGCTGGTTATGGGATATGGCCTCAGTGGATGTGAACTGCAGTGTCTCCAGTTCTCTCATGTCACAGAGGAAAAACAAACCTGACAAACTTAGGATCTATCATTCAAATTTCAAGAGACCAGACATAGGTTTCACATTCAAAAACTCCATCTTAATGGGATAGATTCAACATCTCCATCTTAATGGGATAGATTTAGTCTAGACATAAGAAAGAAATTCTTTACAGTGAGGGTGGTGAAATACTGGAACAGGTTGCCCAGGGAGGTTGTGGATGCCCCATCTCTGGAGGTGTTCAAGACTAGGCTGGACAGGGCACTGGGCAGCCTGGTCTAGTGGGAGGTGTCCCTGCCTATGGCAGGGGGGTTGGAACTCGATGATCTTTTAGGTCCCTTCCAACCCAAACTACTCTATGATTCTATAATGATTACCATTGTGCTGGGATGACCTTTGTGTGGCTGGGATTAGGCTGCAGCATGCCACCAGTGTGCTCCTGCGGCTGATCTGAATGCATGACAAACGAATAACTACAAGGCTTTTTCTCTACATAAAGTATAAAATATAACTTCTCAACTGAACTAAGGAAGGTCAATACCTTCAGCTGGTTCATTACAGAAGAAGCAGGCAGAGAGCAGAGAGGATAATGATTTATACCAACTTCAACCACATGCTGAAATGTGGCCACTGTAAATATGTTTCTGGCTGCAACTACTCCCAAATGGACTGAACTGAACTGCACCGAGATCTTTCACTACAGCAAAAAGTGGGGGAGCATGACAGAGTAGCAAGTACAGAGAAACTGGTTTACTTTGTCTGATAGGTCAGAGAGTTAACAGATAAATTTAGGGTGGCTACACTGCAGATTAATACACTGTGAGAATTGTTCAGTTGTTTAATTGAAATTATATAACTCATTGTCTAATTTGGTAAGAAATCTCTCCTTTAGGCTGGGGAGAGGAGTAAAAAGTAATCTGCTACATTACCTTGGAAATTCAAAAACAGGTTCAAATTCATTGTTAGGAATTTCATCTTTCGTAAAGAAAATAAGAAAGATTTTCATGTTAAAATTTCATCTTTTTATTGTGTGATCTGATAATTCTGGGGGTTGATGATAAGCTTTGAATTTTTTGAGTTAGCAGAACTGATTTATAATCCCATATCACATGCAGTGAACTCTTCTTAAATACACAGCTATGCTTTTTTAGCACAACTCATTCATATCAATAGGCACAAGGCAATTTTCATGTGGCAAGCAGTAACAGTAATACTAAACATCTGCAACTGCAGCTGGCACGGAAATCCAGGTATAGTTGATCTCACACATTTGAGCAACTAAAATGAGGTTGGAGGAGGCTTTCCTGGCCCAATCTTTGCTCCATGAGGAGCAAAATTCTGAATCTCACAATTCACAATAAAGGCCAAAGGCATGGCTGATGCTTTGGACCATCAGGATGAGACACTGGACTGCTTTCTGGTGCCTGCCAGTAGACTGACAGTTTTTCATCTCAAAATGGCAGGGTTTCTCTTGCAGTTCTCAGACTGTGCTGACACTAAATATATCATCTGCTCCTCAAGCCAATGAACTTCTGTAAGTTCCCAATGCATCTGTGGCACAGGAGGAAATCTTCATCTGCAAAAAGGTCTAAACAATGTGACCTCTGGGCTGACAAACACTTTCAGGAGTGGCACCTGGCTGTGAGGCTGCACACGCCTGCACTGATGTTCCCAGCAGCAACAACATTCAATCTCAGCAGGACCCTTTCTGCTGTAAAAGCAGGTGCTAAAATATTAGTGACCTTTTTGTGCAGTGGTAGATCCAGCCCTAGCCAAGGCAGTGTGACTCTGCTCTGATTTAAAGTAAAGAAAGGCTACAGTCTCTCCATTTAGGTCAGTTCCCTCCAGCTAGACACTATGGCAGGGTATCAGCAAACAGAGGTTTATTGCTCTTCTCACTCTCTTCCTCTCACAGGTATTGGGAGTCCCAACTGAGGACACCTGGCCAGGACTTTCCAAGCTTCCCAACTATAACCCAGGTAGGATTTAACTCACGAAAATGCCAGTCTTTTATCTGAGCCACCCACTTAATTTTTGTGTCAGTAATCCCCATTTTAAAAAGTCTTATTCTTCAGTGTTATTAAATCTCTCGAGCTACCTAATGATAGTGTTGTTGTAGGACCTACATCATTAGGACTGGCCTAGGACTCAAACAAATCTATGTGCATGGCAAAATTGCCTCACAGAGCGCTGGATACATATTAAGCTGCTGGAAATTTCATTGCTGCAAGTGATGGCAATGTAATCTCTCCTGGACTGATGTCTCCTGGTTAAGCCTGGAAAAGCTGACATGTACTTGGAGACACAGTTTATCTGAACTCTCTGTATTTTTATGGAGATTGGTTTGGAGGCCTTTATGCCTCAGTTTTAAAGGGCACTGTCCCTGATTTTGTTGTGGGCAAGGTGAGAAATCTATCTGATTTATAAAGATGGCTTCTTTTATTTCTACATGGGCTGGTAGAGAAGTCTGTGCCCTGGACTTCAAAGGGCCAGTTGTCTCTTATTTTGATGTGGGCAGGTTGAGAAGTATGCTTTGAAAAGCTAGCTCAGTCACTCTCCCTCTCCCCCCTCTCTCTCCCTTTCTCTCTCTCTTTTTGTTTAATGTTTTCTCTTGGGAAAATATATTCAAGTGTCAGTGAGGGGGAAATGATGAGCACTGATCCTCAGCCTCTCAGCAGGATAATTCTCTAAGAGAAATATAAAAGTGAAATATTAAAAACCCTGAAACATAAAATCTACCCATCTACAATCCAGCTATTCTCCCTCACTTGTAACCTAAGAGAGCGGTGGGGGGAACCCGAAGAAGGGGGAAAGAGCAAGGGGAAGAGGAGGAGGGAGAAGACATGCTTTGAGCGAGAGGTTTACAGGTTTAGTAGAGCATAGTAACGTCTTTTCAAAGAAGTGGGTGTTGCTCTGTGACCCAGTCCAAGATGCCCCTCCTTTGATTCTGGTGCATGAACACTAAACAGCCTCCATTTTCACATGGTAGCCACGATTGGCTGAACAATAACCTGGTCTCACAGCCAAAAGGACTGGAATCCTTCACACAATTAGCTGAGACACATTAATCAAACCAGCGTGAAATGGGAATGTGTTGCTGTCCAGAGCAAGTTTAATTTGGATAAGGAGCAAGCACAGAGCAGACAGCTGGAGTAAGCACTCTCTTCTCTGAGTTGCTGAAGGCTTGTCTGAGTAATCTGCAAATTGGGAAGGGTAGTAGGGGAGGAAAGGCATGCTTGTATTTGGGATAAACTGATCTTAAAGATAATTTTTTTATGCCAATCATCTGCACACACAAAGCCAAAACTCTTAGTGATGACAATTATGCATCCTGATGCTATACAGAGGGACAACCTAAAAGTGCAAATTTTAAGACTACTGTAGCAAAACAACTAGTAGAGACAATAGAGCATGTATGAGTGCCCTGAAGTGCCCTGAGCAACCACTCTGCCTTAAGCTCTATTTTGTCTACATAGCAGAACTGTTCTCTGCTGCTGTGGAGGGTGCCAGTAGCAGAGATGGCAGGGAGAGGACAGGCACCCAGGCAGAACGGAAATAGTTCCAGGAAAGACAAGTCAGTTGTGGTGGTTGGAGACCTCATCCCTGAAGACATTCAAAGTGAGGCTTGCTGAGGCACTGAGCAACCTGATCTAGTGCAGGACATCCCTGCTCACTGCAGGGGGTTGGACTAGATGGCCTTTGAAGATGCCTTTCAACAATATAATTCTATGATTCTGTAAGTCTAGCCATCATAAGCAGTTTTCAAGCCTAGATTCCTTTCAGGCTTGATGGAGTGGACTCCAGTGAGGCAGAATTGACCTGTGATGCTGGTTCCTTTTCCGGCTGGAGCAGACAGAAATGCAGGAGTTAGAGGACATCTTCCTATATGAGCGTCTCACCATGTCAGCAAACACGAGAGAGGGGTGCTGAGCCAGCATTTGAGTCAATAGCTGTGCCAGCTATAGAGGCAGCATTCCTTTCACCTCCTTGGGGCCTGTCTAAAGTAGTCCAAGCTGCTTCAGTGACATACCGAATCCAAGCATTTAGCTCACACCTGGATTACACAAACCAGTCTGGATAGAAGAAGGTTAGTCATGTAAAGTTGGACTATTTGCCCTAGTTGTGAAGTAAATCAAGTCAGTTTTTGATGGGGCAAGTTAGTATCTTTGTTTAAAGTTATTTGCCATTCACATGCTCCTAAGCACTTCCCCTCTCTTCCCTGAAGCACAAGTGCTATTCCCACTTCCATGACACGTTCAGCCCGTGAAAGCTGTGGAGTCTGCCTCAGGGGCTTGCTGAGCCTCTCGAGGTTATTTCCAGCCCAGTTGTGTGAATCTCAGTGCCTGGGATGGTTCAGATAAGCAAATAAACTTTAGAGCACTTCCCCAAATCTGATGGCTTGAATGCTTTTAGCGAATCCTATTGATGTTCGCAGTGAGCGCAGGCAGCAAACAAACAAACAGGTTCCTGCCCGCGGCAAGGAATGAACACGGGCAAAACAAAGTACTGAGGTGTGATCCTGTTCTCATTGAAGTCGATGGCAAAACTCCCACTGGATTCAGCAGTGCAGGCTCAGCCCCAGACTGAAGTTGTTACTAGAAGGGTTCCTGGGCCAGATGGATAGTAGGAATCTTTGAAATGAAAGCTGGGAACCTTCAGATACGTTTTCCTCTCTCTGCCGTGGGCTTGAGCGCACCCCACTGCAGAGTCTGGAGAGGAGATACAGCATGG
Source organism: Turnix velox (assembly GCA_013400935.1). Taxonomy (NCBI): domain Eukaryota; kingdom Metazoa; phylum Chordata; class Aves; order Charadriiformes; family Turnicidae; genus Turnix; species Turnix velox. Next base: position 76,145 of record VZTY01002268.1, read on the forward strand.
GCTGTAGAGACTGAGCCAGGCAGCTGGTAGAAGATCAGCCCCTCTGCCCTCTCTGTGAGCAGCTGGCAGGGGGTGCGATTGGCAGAGGAGTGTTTTTTCCACTCTGTGTCCCCATGCTTTCTTGCACAAAGAAGTTTAAAAATGCCTGTTGCCTACAGTTTGCCAGAACAGCAGCCTGTGTCTGACCACAGGTGGGCAAGAAAGATAAGTGAGCAACTCTTCTCTGGCCAGCCCTGCAGCTTGTCATCTCCTCTTCTCCGTGCGGGAGAGATGGTTGGGGTAGGGAGTTGCACACAGCTATGGGGCCTGAAAGCACGGTTTTACCCCAGCCCTGGCTTGAGAACCATTCCCATAGAACATGAAGGGTTGGGAGAGCTTCTGCCCTAGGTCTCAGCAGGCTTGCTGGCTCTCTCCTTGGCTCCCCAGGCACAGGAGCCCTGCCTGTAACGACAAGGCTTTGCCCTGTGTTTGTTCATTTGTTCTGTTCCCCTCATTTTGCTTCTCCTGAAAGAGGCAGTTGTAGCTCTGTTAACACTATTTTTGAAAGCTCTCATGCTGTGTGAGCTCAAATCCTTGCATTAATCTACTGCTGTGTTCATTTCACTGTGCTGAAAAGCAGGGAGTTTAAATCCCCTCTAAACACCATTTGTGACACCAGAAGGCCAGTGTTTTGATCCAGCCCCATTAATGGTTACAAGTTTGAATCTAGACAGCAGGGGTCAAGGGCAGGAAAGGATTAGGGATCACAGCCCATAACATTAAGCTAGTGCTTTTGCCAGACTGGGAATACTGGAGCACCCGATGCACTGAGTTGTTTTTTGTTTCCTTCTTCTGACATCTGGGTTCCAGAGAGCAGGGAACAGTGCTTATTTGTTTATAACATGATGAACTCACTATGGGTGAGCTTTTTACTCCTTGATTTGTTGTACAGACTGACTAATGAATTTTCCCATGGCAGGCAGTATCCTGCCACCTAGCAGATGCAAGTCTTACACTGGGCTTTTTCAGATGCAGTAATGACTTTTAAATTAAGCCTAGTTTTCCCCATACCTGCAGGCTTCGCTACGCTGAATGAGATTTAGCAGCTTTCCAGAGTCAATTTCTGCTCCAGAGTAATTTTTAGTCTCTGCTGCGCTTTCAAAATGTCACCAGCAGATGGAGGCAAAACGCAGGTGGCGCTGAACCTCCAACTAGCAATGACATTGAGAGTGCAGATGAAGTCTGAATATGCATATTTTGCCCTTTTTTTAAAAAAAATAGGATTTAAAAAAAAGTAGGATTGTTTGAAACTGAATTCTAAAACGATGAAATTTCTATTGTAATAATAAACTGCATGTGGCTTTGATCCCAAAGGGAAGAGCAGCACTGTAACTAATGCACAGTACACGCTGGCCAGGCTGCGGGGAGACTTCCTATCAGTCTGGCACTGGGCACAAGCTGCAGTTTCCAGCCTGCCACACAAACACAGCTCCGCTTCTGTCCTGCAGTCACAGGGATTTCACTAATGAGAGAAATCATCTCCGTGAACCTGCAACCCCAGCGCCTTATCCAGCAGCTCTTGGCATCCTCTTTCTCTTCGTCAATTAGGAAACTTTAACTTTTGTCCTCTGGCTTGCTCACCTCATTATCAGTTCATTAGCCAGTTCCACCTGGGTTTTCATACAGGAAGGTATTTCTTCATTAGCACACCCTGCCTGGCATATCGATAGAAAATAACAAACCTAAGCGCTACCTTTCAGATCTACTCCTTTTGTTAACAAAGCCAATCAGCCCCACACAATCCCATCATTTTGTCTATATTAGCATTGTAAGATGATTTAATCAGTAGTTCATCCACTTTTTGGAAAGATATCCAAATATGCTTTATCTCTTACCTTTAAGGAATAGCTGTTTACATTGGCTTACACGTTTCGATTGGTCTTAATTTTTACAGTAGGGAAAATATTTACTGCTCTGTTCTTACCTTGCTTGACACAATGGGGCCTCAGCATTCTCCAAGGTTTGTCTATATGGGGTCAGTCAGGAGATTAATCTGAACTGATTTAAAGTAGATTAGTTAACTGCATCAAATCCTTGAGCAGAGGCACAGTGTTTTCTTAATCATATCTTCTATTTATAATCAAAGCGTTGTGTACTCAAAGTGGCAAGTTTGGCAGTTCTCATTCAAGCAGAATTCTTCACTGAGAGATGTGTTTGGACAGGGACAGCAGTATTTGGCTCACTGTCTCTTACACAACTCTGATTATTAATCTCCATGTTAATAATCTCTGATTATTAATCTCCATTATTAATCTCCATCTCTACATTATAAGAGGCTTGCTCGAGACAGTGAAGACTACTCAGGTATTCCCTCTAGTTACATAATCAAGCTGTTATTTCTATCTGTAAAGTGAAGAAAATCCTATTTCCTCTTTGGAATGTTAATCCTGAAAACACAATCCACAAAACCAAAATGACATTTCATTGAAACATTTTGCCCTGCTGTTACCATCTGAATGTACATTTTTTAACTTTTATGTTAAACTCATTGAAGAATATTAATGTTAAAAGATTTCAGTAGAGTTACAGTACAGTATTTAACGTATAATGACATTTTTATTAAGTATTAAAAGAAATTGAATGGAATGTTTTTGTCTCACAAATCAAAATTTTCTGGCAGAAAGTTACAAGATCTGAAAGTTTTCAGCCAGCTCTATTAATATGTAAAAGTTTCTAACTCATACAAAAAAATCTTATGCCTTTAAAAACCATTTTTAAAATTGTTTTTCTTCTGCTCTACCAGGAAAATTTACATCTCTACTCAATATGAACAATTTATTTCTGCACTTTTATTGCAGTCAAGTGCAAAGTGAGGGAAGGAGGATCTAGAGAGAATGTTATTAGTGATCCAAGAGGAATGTTCTGCCAGAATTAATCTCAGTGACTGATTCAGGAAGGGGTTATTCAAGATACTAATATATAACCTCTATGTATTGGTGATAACTCCAGCACTTTGGAACCTAAACAGTCATGAATCCCATCCCGTACTATATTGCCGTTTACAGCTTTAGCAATTATCTTAGTATTTGAGTGTAGGGCAACACTTCAGTTGTGAACTGTTACTCACCCTGTGATAGACAGGTTTAACAACTGCTTGACTGACTTAATGGTGAAAGATTGCTGTTGGAAAGGTTAAGTGCTCTAAGTCTGGTCATTTGCACTTTTTCCAATTGTCTGTGCATCAACTTAAACACCAAGTGACACCAAGTGGCCTGTGCAGGCCAAGGCAGAGAGCACTCTCACTTTGTCTGCTTCTGTCCTTGAATGATGTTGTTGGTGCAGAGAAGGGACAGAAAGGGATGGCAGATGATCTCACATGGTGCAGCATAAGCCCTGGCTGAGTCTGCTGGCAACATACCAGTGTCACTTGCCTCCTGGTGGTCTTGGTGCTGCAGAGAATGCTTGTTCAGGGTGAGCTGGAAGAGAAGTCTGCACCAAGCTTCCTGCTCTCCTTTCCATGGCTAAGGTACCATTCATCTCTGCTGTCAGAAATGGTGTTCAAGGAAAACAAAGGGGTAGGAACTGCAGCCTTTATGATACAATAAAATGTCTCTGTTTATCAGCTTTAAGGGGAAATCTTCCAGGCTCAACCTATTAATCTATATCTAAGCCTGAGAAAATTCATGCTTCATAAGAAAACATTTAAGGAATGTATTCCTCTACATTTTCCACAATGTTTAGAAATGTGTCCTTGACAAATTGCAACAACAACATGGCCTTCCCAAAACTGCAAACTCTGCCAAGTTCCAGTCTGGTAGAGATGCTTAAATTACTAAGTGCAAAGAGTGCATGTAAATGGTTAACTTGAGAAGCTACAAGCTTAGTGAGGGATTGACAGCAAGAGCATTGGGCAAGAAGAGAGTAGAACCCAAGTGCCATTGCTCCATTCCTGGTCTTTCCATCAAATCCACGAAGAAAAGCCCATTTGCCCACGGGGCATTACAGGAGGCTCAGCAGCCTGCTGAGAAGCCAAGACAATTGCTGGGAATTCAGGCCTGCAAACCTCTTTCTGCTCCCTTAGTGTGAAGGCTTTAGGGACTGATCTTCTTTTATTGAAGTCAAAGCGAAGACTCAAACTGCAACAGAAGGCGGCCCAAGGCCTATATTCACAAATGCTTGAAAGGAAAGGGTTACAGAACTGAAACAGCCTTATTAACATCAATGCTAGTTCTCAAGTCCTATAGGAATAATGTATATTTATAAATACTAAGATGACAGATTCTATAGGGCCCTTTGAAATTCTGAGCACACGTTTTTTTAAGGTCTCAAAGAATGGGATTTGGCTTGATTTTCATTTAATCCTGTGATTGCATATTACATTTTCTAGAACTGGTTGCTTCCAGGAGACCTCAGAGACTCCGAGTCTTCTGTGACAGGTAGGTTACCTAAAACGGTTACGTCAAAATTGCCTCTGGGTTTATTTGTTTCTTTATGCAATCATTTAACTTGAAATGAGCTCTTTTGGCAAGCTCAGGAAGAGCTGGGTGGCTCTGTAGTAAAAAGCAGATCTAACATCAGTTAAGCAACTGATTTTGAGAGATCGCAGCAGAGGTAGGCATATAGTGGGTTTATTATTCTCAGAGGAGTGGTGATTATTCTCAGATAAGCAGTGATTCAGTGACATTATGAGCAACTTTTTGCAGGGCAGAGTTCAATTCAGGAGGTCATACTTTCCCATGCTCTCTTGCCTAGACTGAAGGCTAACATTGTGCTGTCACAATTTCAATTTCTAGTAACAGATTGCAGGAAGGTTGCTCAACAGTAGTAAGGAAGACATGCTAGGACAGCATTTTTACAAGACAATGAAATAATCTTGTGAATATTTAGGAGGGAAAAATTCACATTCTTCAGTGGCCAAAAGCTGAGAGTAAGGCCGTGGTTACATTCCCCAGTTTGACCAGGCACATCAACAATACACATTGGCTCCCTTGTGTGCTGAGGAAAAGGACTATTTCAAATATATTTTGGTACACAAGCATATAGTGTACATATGTATCAGTGAAAGGAGTTTGCAATCAGGTAAAGTGCCCTCACCTAGCTCAGAGAGCCACTAAAATTGAATCACCCACCCACCTGTTTTTGAGGTCCAAAACAGCTTTTATGTAAGCAAAGACAAGACAGGATTTGTCCTTAGGATTGTGTTAATGCAGAGGGCAAGAATCAAATTTTCTTTTGAGGACATAACCATACTTTTCACCCTTGCAGCTCAGCTGTACTGCATTTCTGCCTTTTGGCATTAACACCTTGACAGGCCCCATTACAGCCCCACATGTCCAGGCTGGTCACAGAGCTCTGAGCTCAGGGCTCCAGCTTTGTTTTACAGAGCCCTTACTCTGGCACAGCCCGACGGCCACCTTGGCATGCTCAGCTCTTGAAAAGGAAAGAGCCGGTTCATACCGAGCACTCAGCCATGACTCTCCGTGGCAATTAAGAAATCAAAGGAGAGCTCTGTGCAGAGCTCAGGCAGCACCAGGAAGCCTGAGCCATAGTGGGAAGCACTGAACCACTCTGCTGCCCAGCGTGGGAGCCTGCAGCATCAGGGACTGAGGGGGCAGCAGGTCTCCAGTAAGACCCTGCTGTGGCAGGGACACCCTGTGGTGCAGCTCTAGAAAGCAGCCTTGGGCTGGATGCTTTGGCTCCCTGTCCCATCCCTGTTACCTAAGGCAGCAGGGGCTCCAGCCAGTTTTGCTGGAGGTGAGAATTTAGCAGTTATCTTTTACAAATATGTTTCCTGAGATATCTTTCCCTCTCTGTGTTTTTTACCTTTTTTATCTCCTCAAAATGAAAATGTCAGCATGTCAAATGTCCTGCCTTGGGAGGAGGAATAAGGGGGAAGGAGAATCCTGGCACCTGATGTCACTTGGAGGGGAAGCACCCGTGGGGGTGAGGGAGGAAGCCCAACAGGCCATGCTCTGATGGGCCTCCTGATGCTGCAACATGAGCAGAACAAACAAACAAACTAAAAGCTGTAAAACTAAATTACTATTGTTATTTGTTTCCTTGTTGGTTTGTTTTCTCTCTTCCACTTCCTTCTTCCCAGCTGTTTGCTCCTCTAGAAAGCAACCACTTGGCATTGGTATTTGCTGGGCATGGAACATTACATCTATTTTAAGCACTCAGCTTGAGAAACAGATTCATCTCCATGAATCCCAAACATGTTTTACATGTAGCTGCACTACTGTTACTAGAGTGGGAAAAGGGGAAATGCTGTATTCTTTATTTTTTGAAGTTTGATCTCTGGTCTGCTCAGTGGGCCAGTCAGGTTCTTTAGTGCACGCATTGACACTGTAAACTGGTCACACCAGCATCAGAGATTTTCAGTTATGACATTAAAATATAGTCACCCTGGCAGCAATATCTCCTTTTACTTACAGCCTTTAAAAAAAAATTTTGAAAATTCCTCCAAAGACTTGAGTTTAAGCTGAGATCTTGGATGTAAATACTCCAACATAATCACATGGAAAAACAAAAGATATACAACTAGGATGCACTTATCCACCTCCCCAGGTCCCTCTACTGTGTCTGCCTCAAACTCTGAGAAGGGCTGGGTCATGTTCTGGTTCCAGATTTCTGGCTTGTGCTCATGTCTCATGCTATTTTTCTCATGCTTTCCTAGGCTGAGCAGGGTGCCAGCAGCAGAAGATTTGGCCTCCAGGATGCTTACAGCCTTCCCTCAAGGCCGGATCTCTGCACAAGATGCACTGCTTCATGACTTCTTCAGCCCTCTGCCTCCTCAGCTCTATCAGGTTTCTGCTGGTGAGTTAAATCTTGATTTCATCTCACCAATAAGAAGTTACTTCACTTATTACAAGTTTCTTTGAAAGTCTCTGTCATTCACCCAGGCATAGTTCTGCTTGCCCCTCTCGCTCCCCATAGGCTGTGAAGTTTATGCCCCATTGCACACCTGACAGCTTGTTTTCCTGTTGTCCTCCACTTGACTACAGTGTTAATACTGGAAGGGGACCAGGATGGGCTGCTGCCATGATGCATTTACAAAGCAGAGCTGTGTATGCTTTGACAGGTCATTTCTCTCCCATTCTGTAACCCCAGGTGTTTAGAATTTTCCCTGGGGCTGACTCACACTGTATATTCAGTGTAACTCACATGACAGTCCCTCCTGATATCCTGAATTCCCAGCTGTTCAGAATGATGTGCTAGCCTCAATTCCCTTGGACCGTTCTTCTTGCTCCCTTTTGATGTTCAGAGACAACAGCTGTTATTCATACCCTGTCACACCAGTTCTCCCTCAGTTTTACCTGCTTTATTTTCCTCTTCCCTTGCTCCTTTGTCTTAAGCACAGATGTGCCTGTCCTGCCCTGAGCTGACAATAAAATATGGAGTCTCTCAAGCTACAGTTTCTGTCCTTACTAGGAAAAGCTCCTTCCTGTTAGGCGACAGGCCAGAGAGCCTCGCGTTCCCTATTGCCTCCTGGGCACTCTCTACACAAGTTAGGTTGGTGGTATTGTTAAGAAAGGGACAATTAAGAAGGAGCCTTCTTGCACTGTGTTGTCAAGCTATTTGAAAACTTAATTTCTGGCTCCTGAGAGACATCCCAGCCAGCTAGCGTTTCTCCCAAACCACCGCCCTTCAGAAGGTGCTCTCTGTGTGTATGTGCTTGAGTGAGAGACATCTGCATTCCTTTTCTGTTCACCCAGCCACAGAGCACAAATCTACTTTGACACTTTTAGAAAAATGAAAAGATGGAATCTCGCAGGANNGGGGGAAGGAGGGGAGCACGCACAGCAGGAGGGAAGTTGACTTTTCTTTATACATATAGGGTTTTTTCCATGCAGAGTTTAAATTATGCCTGATAAAAGGAGTTTCGTGGATGTTTCAGTTCTTTCAAACCCTCCTGGCTTCCTCCCAATTAAATGAGGTTTGTCAAAGCCACAGGGCTCTGCTGCTGCCGGAGAGGCGGACAAGCACTTCCCGCAGTGACATCTCCAATCCCCAAGGGAGAAGATGAAAGTGTCAGTGCCAAGAGAGAGAGAAAGAGTGTGGAAAAAAACAGGTACAGAGACAGACAATGTGAGAGAAAGGGAGAGAGTGAGGAGAAACAGAAGGAATGTGAAAACAGATTGGCATAATGTGTCAGTCTCTCCAACGTGCTGCCAGAGTGGCGACAGATTCATTTCACCTGGGTTTATGCACCAAACCATATTTATTATCTCCCCTGTTGCAGTGAGAAGTACCTTATGGACAGGAAATTTTACAGCGTTATCATAGCAACCAATGTGTTGGGAACAGAATCAAAGTGCACAGAACTGAAACAAGTACAGTATGATCATGTAAGACCATATTCATGAGTGACTCATTAAGTCTGTAAAATTAGGCAATTCTGAATAATTTCCCATGGAGGCATCCCTTTTGCCATAATTGTGTGAAGCATTTGTTCTCTTGTCACTTTGGCATCACACTATTTTGGAATTTATCTCTATAGTTTAAAAATTCTGGTTGCTATGATAACACGGTGCAGATTTAAAATACATTCTGTTTCCACTTTGTTCTGGAGGATAGTGGCTATTACTGCCCATCTTCTGAAGGAGACGGTTAAAGCAGAAGGGTAAAGAATGGGCTGGAAATGAGAGGTGAAAGGAGGGAGTTGATCCCAAGGTATGTGAGTAAGTAAGTGGCAAACAACATTTGAAAAAAAGAATGGTTCCCATAAAAAATTGTTTTCTATTTTTGTGACATAATTATAACTGTCCTTTTTATAAGTTGCTATGACAAGCTAGAAGGCAAAGGATGTTTTTCAAAGGACAGTTCCTGGAAAAAAATAATTGGAGAAATCAGTGTTTCAGATATAAGTACCTCTCCAAATAGCATGTTTCTGGTTACTTAAGGGCATGCTGATGACCACAGGTTGGCTGCTGACCCTGGGAAGCAGAAGAGGGAACATAGGGCTTTTTGCTTCCTGGTCGTCAGCTCCCGCAGAAGGGAACAGGCTGCTGTTGCTTATTCCCACTTGGATGCAAAGCATTAGAAAGAATAGCCAATGTTATAAGAGAGGAAGACTCTGTTCCCAAGTGGGACTCTCTTAAAGGTGCTCACTCCTGTGCCTATGGTGCTATAAGGGACTGATAAGACCCAGGTTCAAACCCCAGTCATCATTTTGGTGACCTTAATTCTGTGCATGCCTCCAGTACCTCTGGATATGGCAACAAAGGAGAGGATCATGGGATTCTCCAGTTTCCTTACACTGTGGCTAGTTACCTAAAGGGTGGCAGTGATGACCTCTAGTAAAATAGGAGCATTTGCTGTCCTTTTCTGGCCTGAGCCAATCCTGAGACAATTAGCTTTGTGCAGAGCAGCCTTGCACTGCAGCAGCTCTGATAAAACTTCAGTCTAACCCTTTGCCACCTGCTAAAGCAGAATGTTTTCTGTCCAATTAATCACTCCTGGAAGAAAGATGAGACCCTTGAATGAAGAAAGCATGAGCTGTGCTCTCAACTCAGTACCAGCCCTGAAGTGCAAAGGGGCTCCTGAGAAGGTATCTCCTCTGTCAAGACAGGTCAGAGACAGTAACAGCTTATTATTCTTAGTTATGGAACTGGTTTGTTTTCCCTCTCTTTTGCCCTCAAATGCTTTAGAGCAGGCTTGCAAGTATGGAGAGTGAGCACTGGGATTTGGGATTAGTATCAGTGTGCTCCCAAGAAAACACAATGCAAGAAGAGCTGCAGCCAAACAACCCAAGCATATGGACCATCGAGGCCTGAGCTGCCATCTCAGATCCTGTCCTCAACAGACTGATGTGCTGGCTCAATACAGGCCTTTCTCACAGTTCAGGAGACATCTGACCTTGGGTATACCATCTGCACAGCAGTTAAGTCCTATTCTTGCTCTGTCTGGGGGACTGCATGTTAAGTGGATGATGCAATCCCGGCTTTGACTAGTAGAAAATTGCTTCTTTTGGGTACAGTTTCTCTCTGGTTATCTCTGATCTTCCCCTACCAATTCAAAACCAGTGCCTCAGGTGATGATAACATTGTACCATTTCTCCTAAATGAGACAGCTATTCCACTTTTCAGAGACCAGGAGGCTTAATGCTGACAGAGCACTGTCTTTTTAATGCCTGCTCCACCTAAATATTGCAAAGCAAATGGAGGCAATGCTGAGGGAAGGGCTGCAAGCCATTGCCTACCAAAAATCCTGTAACTGTTTGGATTAGCCAGAGCTGACAGATGTTATCACAGGACACATATAAAGAAGAGATTACTTTCATGGACATCTAATTTGGGTTGGCTGCTTTCCCTTGGTTCTCCTACAAAGGTAAAAGGTTTATACAGTTACATTTTTTTACTCCTGTTCTTTGCCATGTCTTTATAGAGCAAATGTTTTTCCCTCACTGCAAATCAGATGCAGACACCTAGAAAGTTCCCACCTGGGGTTTGAATCTGGTTTATAATGTGCATTAACGGGGGAATACAACAAAATTGGTGTTGACCAACATATCAGCTGTTTGTTCTGAACTAGAAGGGGTATTTTCTGTGAAGTGATAGAGCCCATCTTTACCATTTTGCTTAAGCTCTTCCTCAGTGGCTGTCCTGGGGACAGACATCATGCTGGAAGGTGCTAGGCCCTGTTTTGGAAAACAGGGGAAGGGGTAAGAGGGGAAAAGAAGCAAGATTTCCTTTGCTTGCTTCTCAGCTCATGCTCTTGCAAAAGCACAACTGGTGAAAGTTTGGCCCACATGACTTGTGGAAACAAAGTCCTGCAGACATGGATCAAATGCTCTGAAATGCATTGATCTCAGGCCAAAAGATCTTCATAAAGGTTTCATTGTTCAGGAAGATGAACTGCTCTTGGTGGGAGTTCTGTTAACACCCTTCATGGAGACAGATGTTATTACACCAGAGGTTAGCAGACATTTTTCTGTATTGTCTAATTGCAAGTTATATCTGAGGTTTCTTTAACTTCCACTTTCCCTCTAACACTCTTAAATGCAAATCTGAGAAGATTTAGTTGCATTGTTTGTTGTGAAAGGTATCTGGACAGGAACTCCTGTGTAATCATTTCCCACCCTCAGGTGCACTTCTGCCTTCACCCAGTTATCAGCAGAAAGAGCAAATAGGGATGTAGTGATCAGATTTCTAAGGCACAAAAGTTACAGCTAAGTTTGAAATTGTGACAGCCAGCAACCGTGAGCCTAGAAACTCAATTAGCCTGAAAGACAACTATCTCATTATCTTTCCTAAAATGATATAAATACATAAGAATATAAAATTTTAAAATAAACTCTCTCTCTATTGACTGTCTACATGACTGAATTTCACTGCTCAATTTCTTTAAACACCCACTTTAGTATTTATTTATTCTAAGCATGAAGCAGCTACAATAATTAGACTGTCAGATTTGGTAAGTTAATGAGGAGTCACTGGAGTGGAAGGGTTTGCATTTGTGAGATTGCTGAAGGAGAGAAGCTCTGTGCCTTCGCTCTATCTCTTTTTTCTTTCGCTTTTTTTCCCCCTCCGCTGGGTGGGAAGGAGAGAGCTTGGCAGCGCGTGGATCCATTTGAATCCTTTTGATTAGCAGGTTGCATTCCCACCACTGCTCTACCAAATAATATTTCACTGGTAGCTCCAAGAAAAAATAAAAAAGAAAAGCAACTGCAGATGAGGTTTCTAGAAAAGGGTGCCTAGTTTAAAGAAATCATTTTCCAATAAAAATCAGAAGGAAGAGAGCTGTGATAAAGATGATCCTTTATTAGTTTATATTGTGACTCTTGTCACAGGGGAGCATTAGGAAAGTAGCACAGTGAAGGAAAGGGCCATTTTGCAGCTTTCTCCTTAGCCTATTTTTTTTCCACAGGACAATCTGTGCTCACAGTTCCAGGAGTGAGACTGCAACCTGAAGTCTGTGACCTGTTTGCTTCTTACCGAAAAGGCCGTCCCTCAGGAGGTTCAAGCAAGTTTTGGTAGAAAGCAAACTGACTGATTCATAGGTAAGTAAGTGTGTTGTTGCCCCTGTCAAAGCTGTTGCTGCCACCCTTAGCATGATAATTCCTGTTTGTACTGAAGATGGGAAAAGAGAACTGACATCCAGGGCTGGATGACCACATCCCAGGCTGTGGACAAAATGGGAAATATCACATTCAGAGAGAAGAAATCAACAAGTCAATGGCTCCCAATACATAATGTTCAGTGGTAACAATGGGAGGTGTGGGTTTGTTTCATCACATTCCAAGACTCAGACCAGTGCCCTTTCCTCTGATGCCTCCCAGAAAAAAATATTGCTTCATTTCCCCATTGCTTAAACTGATCAAATTGCTGTGATTGCCTTTGTCCTTGTCTATTGAATTCACATTTTATAGCTTGCTTGTTTTGATTTCATGTGCAATGATACCTAAGCAGATATAATAAAAAATCTCCTTAGCTTGTTACATCAGGCATTTTAATAGGACGCATCTCAAAATTATGCCTCAGCATTAACATTTTTCACATCTTTGCATTACAGAAGATGAAAGATCACTTAAAATCACTGTTATTGAAAGAAATTGCCAGAAATCAGTCTTTTATTATGTCCCGTCTCTTATCTTACTTCGTGCATTTGTTAACAGCATGCATCCAGTCAGTCTCACTGTCTGGGTCTGTGCTTGCAGGACAGGCCTGGAAAGAGATCTTGAAACCAAATTAGTTTGACTGTCTTATTGTCTGCCAAGTTAAGAGGCACCTGAGCTGTGTTAGCAGGGCAAAACTCAGCTTCCCATCTGTGCTTTCAAATGGTGAAGATGGCATTTACCTGCCATAGAATCAGCTCTCAGCACTCAATGCCTGGTCTCACAACTTCTCTCCACCCCGTCTTTCCTCACCACGTAGACAACAGCAGGCAGGCAGCGCAGCCTCAAGTACTTTTGAGAAGGACCTGACATTCCCAGTTCTTTGGCCAGACTGCGTTTTGGAGGCAGCCTGAATACATTCTCTGCTCACTTGCTCCATTAAGTGCAGACCAAGTGGCTGTTCCCTCTCTGTGATCAGAGAGGAATTAATCCTGACAAAAAAGCTGCTTGTCGGTTCCACTGAAGCTTCTGGTACACCTCATTTGAGTAGTGTGCTCATGCTTTGGTGTGCAATGAACTTCAATTCGGCCATTTTTAACCAATTTTGAGAGTATTTCAAAAATATGTAATTTAAAATAGTGAAAGCATGGAAACAGGAGGAAGTACTCTTAAATATTTTCTTTAATATTAACCTACTCTCAAAGTGATTGTGTCCCTTTGTTTAAGCTGCTTACAAAATATACTGAACAAGCTTAAATGTCAAGTTTTCTTCTATACTTCATTACAAGAAAACATCCTTTAAGTGATACCATTCATATTATTAATTTTCTTCTGAAAAGGGCATTTGGATTCAGACATGCAAGCAGGGTTGTAAAAGAAACAGTAATTTTTTTGTCATTTTAATGCCTACCAATGGAAAGCAGGGGGTTTTGTATATTTTTGCAAATCTAATCAGAGGTAGATAGGCATCTAAAGCACAACAGCCTCATGCTGGCACATGAGAGAATGGAATTTTCTGGGAATACAATGAAATGGACACCCTTTCTTCACTGGCCAACCTCAGTTAAGTTAACCTAAGTTACAAAAATAGATGAAATCTAAAAAATTAAACATACCATGCTCAATCTTGAGTCCATGGGCCCTAAGTAACACAGCAAGAGCAAAAATATCATTATAGCCTCCTTCTTGTTCTCCTTACAGTTTCAGGAAGGGAAGTGAGAGTGCCAGGCATCTATCCCAGGGTGATATACACTCCATACCAATACTCCTTCCATTTTCTACTCTTATTTAACCTCTTTGCCTCTACCTGCTGAGGAGGAGCATATGGATCATTTGAGTCTGCTTCCACTCTTATGCTGTCTCTTAAAATGTGGATAAATAATACTGTAGCTCTTATATGTAAGTGCTGCTGTAGTGGCTAAGTGCAGTTTGAGTCTATAGGAAAATTAGAGCTTGCTTCAAACCCACTGCTAACAAGGAAAGCAAGTGAAGTCACTAGCCCTGCAGAGTATTTGGAATTAGGATTTATTTTTCTTTTTGATTCAGAATGAGGCCATATATTTTTATTGTAACAGACTTCCTTTGCAACTGGAGCAGGTTCTATCCTCCATTGCACCAAGGACCTTTGAAATAACTCTTGACATTGACAAAATGTAGCAAAAACTTTGGGAGCATAAACAAGTACAGAATTTGGAAGTAGTGGGGAGACTATTTTTAAAAATCACCTTTTAGTATAAGATAACAAAACGGTGCAGATGTCCTGCCTTTTGTTTTTCAGAAAACAGTGTCAGAAAGACTGACTTGGCAACGAAGATGTATGTAACAGCACAGTCTGGACACTGGACTTACAGAATAAACTCAACCATGTGTCACTTAATAGAGAGATCCCTGGACCAGAAGATCAATGTACAAACAGGACAGATGGGGAATGACAATTGAAAGAATGTAAAGGCTTACAGAGACCTGTCATTCCTGGGGTTTGCCTACAATCTCCTTCAACAAAAGAGTTCCTGAGGGAAGGAGGGATTAGTCAAAACTCAAGTGAAGTCTCCAGGGAAGATGGTTCCTTGGATAAAGTTATCAACAAAAGGAATTGTTTAAGACTATTTGTTATAATTTCCTAGAGGGAGCTTCTGACATTACTAACAGGATTACCAGCATACTGGTTCCACACCAGCAGAGCATTAGACATGTGCATCGCAGACTGGTTGCTTAGAGCTAAATTCAAGGGTCTTCTTATACTGGGTCCCAAACACGTGCAGGTGCTGATGAGCAGAGGAGAGATGGCAAAGAATTAAGATACAATCAAGCAGGGGTCATTTTTAGTACAACTGTTGCAGAGAGTCCTGGCTCATTAATGAGTTACCAGGGTGTTTTAATCTCCTTGATCTCTGGGCTGCTGACAAACTACCGGAAGGAAAGCCAATCTGAGGTGAGAGCTGATCAGGATACATGGACAAATCAGAGAGCTCTTCCCATTGATTTTTTTACTGAAAGAACTGGGAAAGCAAGTAACTCTCTGTGGTTATGTACTAGTCTACTTGGTTTCACTTATCTGTGAATGCATTTTTTTAGCTTTAGGAAATCAGAAGCGTTAGTGCAACCTTATAGTAGGTCTGGGAAGAAAAGGAAGACAAAGATAAATCAAAAAAGAGCAGGCATGTAAACTTGCTTGAATACTTCTTATTTATCTAAGTAATGTCACTGGCATGACTGTGAGAACTTCTCTTAGGAAGAATTACGCAGAGCATTGAGATACTGCAACAAAACCAGTCATGGAGCTGTGGGGAAACACCACAGAAATGGGTATCAGCCATAGAAAGTTTGGTGATATTTGAGTGAAGGGAGCAACATCTCCAGCCCCATCTCAGTTTACTGCCTGCTAACCATACCCTGCAGATCTGGACAGGAAGCAGCACAACTTATTATGTTTCCCTTTGTCCTTGCTACAGACGTAATTGCAGGAAAGTATAGATCAGCTACATAAAAGAGTGCATAGACTATCTGCAGGTACTGTTTGGTTAAGAGGATGAGGTATTCTTAAATTTCTCTGCCTTGATGAAAATTTAGAATATGTCCTAAAAAACTTCCTACCTCTAGGTTGTGGTCCCACATCTCCCAAACATCAGCCATTGTCAAAGTGAGTGAGAATGCTTGACTGTCCTTTACAATTCTGAACAGAAATTTGTCTCTATATTAAGACCTTCTGTCTTTCATTTGCTCTGCAATGAATTTGGAATAATGTTACAGTGACCTCACAGCAGTTTAAACAAGATCACAGCAGAACACCCTGTAGTGTCCTACTTAGGCATGTATCTCTCTCTGTGTTATCATTCCATGTGCAGATTTATTTGTGGAGACAAGGGCATTTGGAATCCTTTTAGAAAAAAAACAATTGTTCCTAAGGATGCTGGCACTGGCTGTTGCATTGTAAAAGCAGTGGTACAAATAAGAAGCTTTTATAAAGTGGATGACTCTCTGCATAGGTAGAAGATATCTCTCCACTTCTGAGTTATGCTGCACTGTCATATGAATGTTCAGTGAATGCCTGAGTTAGGGTCGGAGGTGCATTGTTTTGCACTCTTGGAGAGGACTGGAGCAGTGAAGAAGAGGGATCTCTTCCTGCTGTGGGATGGTTATGGCTGTTTGTCTGTTTCTAACTGGGAGCCACTAAATGCTCAAGATATGTTAAATGAAAGGATTTGTTATGCACGGCCACTGAGGGTTCTAATGATGGGAACTGAATCACTTTCCACATGGTGCCTATCCAGAACACCGGCTGTAAATTTCTTCTGCCTTGGGGCATCAGAGAGAATGACTGTGTTCTTGTACAGAGCTGCTGCCCCATAATGGCCAAAGTTCTTGTGCTAAATTGCCCCAGAACCATTCCTCTCACAAACTACAGGGAATATTAGTTACATCAGGAGTACTGATGTACAGATTTTCTGTCCCTGGCCTGCACAATTTCAGGGGCAACAGCTCTCAGTGAGAATGGATGTAGGGTTGCAATGAGTCAGGAAGACTAGGTAACAAGAAAAACATCTGAATTCAGGTACCAAGTAGTGCTACCAAAGGAGGCCATCCTGCTTCTCCTTTTCCCTCCCTGCTTTGAGTTTCACAGTCTCTGTTTTGCATTCTGGAGCCATACTAAGCTCCTGATGAGCTGTTTTAGCTCACTGAATAGGTAGAAAATTATTAACTCTTTGGATTGTTTTTTTTTCACTGCTTTTCTAAGCAGAATCAAATTATGAAGTAGTCAGAGCAGTACTAGACTTCATGCATTGCTCAGTGTGCAATGGGAAAGGGGGAGCAGGAAAAATCCATGAAGTTTGAGCTCTCTTATCTCCTCTATTTCATGTGGGTGGTCATCCTGTCACATCTGGATGTTTAATCATCTGTTTTGAGGTAATAATGGAACAGGTTATGGTGAATAAGTACTCAGTACTGCTATGATGTATGTGGGCCCATTCCAAATCTAAGTGTTTGCTACTGAAGATCTCACAAAAAACCCCAGACAGTGGCAGAGAGTTGCAGGACTGACCTTTCTTTGGCAGGGCCTCAGTAAAAGCAGGTGAGAGTTTATGAAGTGCATGTAAATGGAGATCATTGTGCTTGAGGGTCATCAAACTATTTCTTCTCAACACCTAATAAAAAATTAAAAACAAATATGAGATTTTGGAGAAATCCTTGAGCATCTTTTATCTAAAGAGAATTTAAAAGCAGACTTAAGTATTTGCTTAAAAACCTGAAGTAATGAAATTACTTCTTTCCTGTGCCAAGATTCTGTTTTATTTCAGCTCTGACCAAGTTTGTTGGCCAAATTACATATCCCCAAGAAAAAATCCAAGGACTTCTAATACTTGCAGATCTTGTCTGTAATGGTGCAAGTGGGCAATGCTTTTTAAAGGAGGGGTGGAAAGAACCAGGAAAATCCCCCTCACAAGCCAGAACTGTATTTGGGGATCCCAGATGAAAGCCCTGATGTGGGTCATGTGACAGGTGTCACTTCAGTAATGATGTTGGGGCAGAGATAAAAGTCTTTGCTGGCTGGTCATGTGACACTGCTTCATTACTGGCACAGCAGGTGGTCACAGAATCTCAATGCCTTTATTTTTTTCTTTTTTTTTAATTTTTTTTTTTTTTATTCTGTGATAATGAGAAAATGTTTAAACTTCCATCCCTGTGTTTAAACACTTCTTCGTGCTGACAGCAGCAGGTGATCCCTTGATCAGCTGTCAGATGGGAAAGTGCAATTTTTCTGGAAAGCAAACAGTGTGTTTGCCAGTTGGAAATCATTTGCTGTTTGCTGGGGCTGCTCATCATGGTGGGATGGAGCTGTGTCACCGCATCTGACAGCTCAGCGGCGGGGAAGAGAAAACAGGCTGAGAATTGGACTCTGCCACTACTGATAACAAAAGCTTGGGGTTTTTGACACTTTGCTATTGATACTGTGAGGAAAAACCCACTACTCCTGGATTGCTTGTGGAACTTTTAAAGCAGTGGCTAAGTGTGGATTGTTGGACCTTCTAAAAGAGTCTCCTGTTTTTTAATAGAAACCTTTCTAGGAGAAAAACAAATGGAACACACAAAGGAACTGAGTGAGTGTGGAGACACCGAGGGGTGCAGGTGGCCAGATCTCACTCCTGGTTAGCAAGAAAAATAATAAAAACCATCTCCTTATAATTACATTAGGAAACTTTTCATGGCTCTAATGTCACATAGGCTTGGGGAACCCACTGGGAGTTTCAGGTGAGACAAGGAAGGCAAATGTGATCATGGGGTCAGTGAGAGAACTCAACCCCTGTCCTGGGGCAGACAGGGCCTGGCTGAAATCAAAGCTGTCACATTCTCCCTGGGAAGTACCCTGGAATCCCACTAAGTTATCTTTAAATACTAACCACATTTCTTTGTATTCCTATTAGGCAAATACCTTCTCAAATTCAATTCCCATAAAGAGCAAGAGATGCAGCTGTAATGGACATAATTTTAACTAAAACTAAAGTTTGAATGTGCTTATGCAGAGGTGTATACAGACTTAGACAACATCTTATATGCAGAATCAACAAATCAACCTGATTTCAACACTGGGAAATTTAATTACTCAGAGCATGGCTTGGATCGTGTATCAGATATTTGCAGCAATTATGTTACACAGACTCCTTGGGAGTCTCCCAGCAAATGCTTTCCTCTGCTGGCTCTTCCTAAAGATCCCCATTAAAAGCTTCCTGCCTGTTCGATTTCATGAAGTGCTGGCTCATTAAGAGAAGTTTCAATGCCCAGTTGGTACCTCACTTGCACCAGGAAAGCCCTAGAACTGGCGCTTTGGTTTCAGCCCCGGAGGGAGGTCGGGCTTTTGGAGGCCAGTGGAGCTGGGGAGGCAGCTGCCTCCCTCCAGCTCCAAGAGTACGGGCAGGGCCAGGCCATCAGCAAAAATTATCCCAGGCAAAAAGATCAGATCAGAATCTGGCCCTTTGTTAGCAGTCATTAAAAAACATTGCACTTTTAATAGGAGCTTATTCAATCAGCAGACTAACAGGCTCCATCAGATAAGCTGGGGATTTCCCTGGGAATTTGAGTCACACACTGCCACAGAGCTCTGCACTCTGTGCTTAACCCTCTCTGCACAGAACTGGCATGAAGAGGCCAGATCCCAGGAAAAGGTTTATTTTTGGAATCTTAAGAGAGAAGGAAAAGCCCTTTGCTGTTGCCTCAAACCTCCGGATGTGCCAGTGCTGAGCGCGAGTCACACACATTTGAGGGACCCAGGAGGATCATGGCACCAAACTGCAGCTGCTGGAGACTCGCCTGCTCTCTGATAAACACGCTGACATTTGGCAGCCTGACAGCTTCACAGTCCCATAAGAGGCTTCCTAATTAGAGCCTGGGTGAGAAATAATCCACAGCTCAAAGTTTGTCTCTAGCTTCCTTGCTGTACAGTTTTTTCCCCCTCCCTTTTTGTGCCTTTTCTCCCCTTTCAGTGTTTTCTCTCACACATTCTCAACACATCCTCTCCCCATGTACGGAAGCTGTTTGAAACACCAAGCAGGAGGAAGGGTCATTTTTGCCTGTCCTCAGCTCAGAATTGCTCCCAGCGAAAGCTCCCCTCTTGCTTTCCAGCATTGCCCTTGAAGGAGGCAGGGAGATAAGACAGGAGAGAGGACAGGGCATAGTGAAGTTTATAATGAGACAAAGTCTGGAAGAAAACCAGTCCAGTCCCATTATTTCTAGACAAACAAGTTGGGCAAACCTAGTGCTTCCAGCAGCACGAGACTGGGGCACTGGGTATGAATCAAGTCCTGAATTTTGCTTTCCTTGAGACCAGGCTGGCCCCAAACAGCACATCATGACATTCTGAGTCTAGTTGGAGCCAGGGTCTGAATTTAGCATTGCCTTCAAGTTGTACAGTACCATGATGCTGCTGCATCACAGCAAGACATTCAACCAGCTGGTCATGAGACGAAATAATTTTTTTAGAGATAAATATTGTTACAAAGCCAGATCTCTTAAAGTTAAATCACATTTTGCCCATCTATGTCATCACATATATATTCTCGGAGTAGTTCCAGAAAAGCTCTTCAAAAGCAATAACCCCTGAATCTGAGATAACATCAACAAAGCAACATTTTCTGAGGATCATTCTTATACTGTATTTATTTCCAAGCTAATTATTTGCTGCTAGTGGGATTGACTGTTCTCTATCCCAGAGTCTTTTCCAGAGTAATAAGTCAGGTAGCAAAATTATTCGAAGACAATAGCCATTGTATACTCAGCTTGGATACAGATACCAAAGTGAGAAATCACTTTATGTTAGAGGATTGTTCCCCTTAACTATACTCCTCAGTGAATAAATACCATGTTTCCATGGTATTTATTCCCATGGCCACCAGAAAAGGGCACACATGTGGGATTCTCCAGTCTTGGCTCTGCATTCCATCAGATAGCAACATTCAGCAGGATCCCAGCTGACCAACACCTACAGGTAATTGAGCATTAGCTCACTCCAAAGCATAGAGGTTTCATTCAAAACACATCACTGAAGTTATTTCCAGGACAGAACGTATTGCATTTTAATGCATCTAGTCTTCAATATGAGTCTTGTTAAGCAGACTGGAGATTCTTAAGGAGTATGATTTTTTTAAGGTTTCACTCTGGGAGCTTTGTTATGATCCCTGGTGCTCTAGTGCTCCATGTGCTGCAGATGTCTATAGTTCAGCTGTGAGAAAAAACTGTGGAGCTACTTTTTTGTAATGGGGAGAAAAAGCCTGCACTAGGGCTGCAAAGGCCCCTATCATCATCTTCATCTATAATGCCTGTGCTGCTAAGATACTGAGACTGAGAAAGTTGTTTACTGAACTGCTATTTCTAACCAACAGATGTCTATGAATTAAGCAGGTCTGCTCCCTGAGGTTCTAATATTAACAAATTCCCTGTGTAGATTGAATTTGTGTGTTTTCTACCATCCTAAACTGGAGTATGGATTAGTACATGCTATTTGTAGAATCCAGCCCACCCACTTGCCTTCAGCACCCCTGAAGCTGAAGGAGATGTTGCTGCATTGGAAGTCAGACACCACCTCTTGGGTCTATGCAGCATCATATCTAAATTCTGCCTTTCAGCACAGTAGAAATCTGGGAAAAATTAAAGGCTGTTCTGGACCTAAAATATCTGGCTGCATCCCTGCCCTGATTTGTTTTTTTCACATGATAAATGAGTACAAACATGAAATAGGAGTGTGTAGACATGGGGAAAGCTCTCCTGCAGGATTGACTGGGGAGGAGATCAGGCAGACCTGGCTCTGGAGACCTGCTCCACAGATACCTGCATTCCCTGTCACTGCAAAGTGGCCACCAATGTCAAAAGAGCAGCAGCACTTTATACACACATGCATATTTAATAGGAACGGAACTAAAATTCAGGTGAATCAGATGCCACAAACAGGTGCAATGCCACAGGAGAAAAGAAAAACATAAATTCTTTTCAATTAAACCCCATTTTTTCAGGGCTTAGAATTTCAGTCACTTCAAACTATTTTAGGCTAAGTCTTAGAACAACCTGGAGGAATTCATTCTCTTATTATCTTATTTTAAGGGATTAACACAAGTTGATAAATTTAGACCAATTTTAAACTTTGTTGGTTTCAGATGTTTGAAAAGAAATTTAAAATAAACAAACAAAATCCAGTTGAAAATTTGGCAAGGGCTGAATCCTTTGGGCAAAATTTTCCCAGGAGAAACATAGATTTCTGATAAGCAACAGGAGAGATGCCGTATTTCACAGCTGCAATGCAGATATGTGGCGTCTCTAGAGACTCCCCCCACACTAAACAGGGATTTCTTCAGTTGAAATGCCAGATCTGCTTTGGTCCCAGTGAAACTCCAGGGGGGCCTTATCTAGGAAAACGGGGCACATTTAATCCACTTTATCATTAATGCAAAGAGTAGTCTCAATATTTGTGAAAATGAAAACCATGTGTTATGAAAGATCCTTCTTATCTCAGGTATATTAAACTCTACTCACCAGCCTCCCCCAGGCAGCTGGGCCAGGGACTGTTCGTAACATCTCTATTTATGATGCATAGGTTTTACTGGGTCTGTGATGAAGCAAGCATGAGCTAGACTGCTGACCTGACAGGACACTTCCCAAAGGATGTGCTGGGAAGTTTAGTTTGGTGACTAAGGCTGGAAGTACCACAGCTGCCAAAGAAAAAATAACAGCTCTGAGCAACACAGTCTGACTTTGTCTTTGACCTTCTCATCAGGAACAATTGTTGTATTTTCTCTGCAGAACCTTTTTCTTCTAGTGAAATCTCAGGCCACTTGACATTTTGATAGGATTTAAAATAGAAAGCATGAAAAGATTCTCCACCACTGAGCATAGCTCACACAGCCCATGGGACAGTACTGCTGAAGTCAACTGTCCTTATAATCAAGTCTGGAAACAATCTTTGAGAGCTAAACGTTCTGGTGCAGAGGTTTCCTCCTAGATAAGTAGTCTGTGTGTTGATGGTGGTGAGCTGTTGGCCAAGTGCACCAACCTGCAACCTGGTGAAAAGCTGGTGAAAAGCTAGAAAAAGCTGGAAGGCAAATTGCCCTGTGCTTTGCTGGGTTGGTGCTGAGGGCTTCTCATCTGATTAGAAGCGTGTCTTATATGAAACCTTCTCAGAAACCATTCTGGTGCACACAGACCTGAGACACTTAATTTGTTTGAAAGAAGACTGTTTGCAAGGAACCTGGGAGCAGGGATACTGCCTATCCCACTGTGGAACTGGTGCAGAAAGAGCCAGGAGACAAGCCCGGGGACAGCTATGAGGCCCAGAGCTCAGGACCACATTTAAGGCTCAATGAGGTCGCCTGAGCGAGGGGGCAGCCTGAGAACCATAAACTCTTTGAAGAGAAATCCAGAAAGGCAGCTGCCCAGATGGCAGAGAAGGGACTGTTACCATCTGGGCATGACAAATGAAGACAGACAGGTTACTAGTTGTCCCTGTGTTTTCAGGGAGCTGCTAGTATGCACCAGGCTGCACCACAGCCCCTACTGAGGCAGGTTCTGCTCCACTTAGCACAAGTGAGGCAAAAATACCCAGGCCTGAAGGAAAGCATGCTGTGAGAAGAGGGGGACAGGGACTCCATGCCAGACAGTGCCTGAGGCAACTGTGGAGGAGATGTCCCTGAAGGGGCTGCCTGGGGGCCCTGTCATGGTAGGAAACAGCCCCCGAATATGGAATATGACTTCATTTGTTCTGCCTCTTCATAGCATGCACAGAAGCTTGTCCCAGTCACGGGTGTCTCTGGACCATGCCCGTTTCAGT
The DNA here is from genome assembly GCA_013400935.1 of Turnix velox. Classification (NCBI taxonomy): domain Eukaryota; kingdom Metazoa; phylum Chordata; class Aves; order Charadriiformes; family Turnicidae; genus Turnix; species Turnix velox. The sequence continues at coordinate 99,487 of VZTY01002268.1, forward strand.
GAAGAGCTCAGCCCTTCCATGAGCAGCACAGCACACCCTTCAGAATGAATAGCCCTGTCATCCCCCTCGGTGGTACCTGGTGTCTCTCTCTGCTTCCTTCAGGCAGACAGCCAACTTGGAGGAGGAAAGGCAAGCCTTGGACAGGTATCTGAGTCCCCCAGCTTGATGGCCACATTTACTAAGCATCCAAAGCACTGTCAAGAGTCTGAAGATAACTTCCATTGCTAGTATAATTACTGCTCTAATGAGATTTGAAGCAAGCTATTTCTTCTAAACAATGGTACTATCTCATTCTAACCCATTTAGACGATAATCTGCTATTCCAGATATTAAAATTTTCGTATTAATGTAGATCCTTTTATCCCCGTAGCTTAGCAGTGGGTTCTGATTTATTAATAGCTGGCTCCCTCTGGACTAGGGGAGCAGGATGCTGCCTTGTGATGAGCTTAATAACTCACTGCTCCCCATTAGTAAATCACAGACCAGCACTTCAAATTTGCAGAGAGAATTGGGTTGACTTTCCCTTATCCCTTGAAGCATCTTAGTCCTGTTGTGCAAAACTACCTGCTAAATATCTTTTTAAAATAAGACAAGTGCTCTAATCGGGTTCAGCCCACTCAACTGATCTTTTAACGTTTCAAGGAAGAAGGGCAAGAGCAGAGTTAGTGGATTTCGCTGGCTTTTTCCATCAAATGGTGCCAGGGCACTTTTCTGGAGGCACCAGCAATATAACATCCAGCAGAATTAATGTATTTATTATTTTAGAAGAGGGCTCATGTTTTTTTAATGTCTCCTGATTTGAAGGAAGGGTTGAAAGTAAGGGCAGCCTATTTGCATTGTGAATAAAGTTATCTGCCTCCTCTGTCTTACCTCCTCCTCCGCTTTCCCTCCACCCCTCCCCTCCCCCCCGCGCCCCCTCAGAATATGCAGAAATAAATGCCTTCTAATGAACCCTGGGGGGCTGAAGCTTTGATATGGATCTTGCCGGTGGCAGAGTGGTCTGGAGAAGCTCTTGACAGACTGAAACCCAGCATGGTGTAGGGGGTAGGCAGTCTTCCTCAGAGTGAGAGAGAAGGGAAATTGGATTATCTTGCTAGCAGTTGGTGTTTTTCTGTCTGCAAGAACTTACAGAGTAGAGGCCCCAGTTGCGAAGTTAAATTCGGCCCTCTGCAAACAGTAATGTCTTTTCTCCATATCTAAATGAAAGAGATGATCCCCTTCAAGTTCTGCAAATATTGTTCTCTTGTGCTGCCTGGGTGCAGGGCAGGTGGGTACGGAAGCAAAACTGCAGGATTTGAATCTCAGTTTGGTGGCTGCTGGAAGTATCGAGTATGTGTGGCCATGTGTTTGTAAACACAGTGTATTCTTTGAATGTGACATCTGGCTTTCAAGGAGCTCCCACAGCAGGCAGAATCACAGCATTACACACTTCAGTTCCCTCAGACAAATCTATTATAGGACACTGTTTTGCAGTTTTCAGCACACCAAATAAGCCCAAAAACCAACAAATGTAGCTGAAGCCTCTTAATAGAGAAAATCTGGTTAAATGGGTTGCTTTCTGTGAACAAATTGTTGAATAAAAAGAATACCCTGGCAATGCGAAAGTTTTCTGCATTGCCAAGAGATTCCATAAAAAGGCCGTTTTAACCCAGCAGCTCCACCCTTGGGGCGCAGACACAGTGCCTTTTTGACAGAGACGGCAATACCAGGAACATTGAGCAAGCTCCCTGGCTTCCAGGATGCACCAAGGAAAGAGCAAAGGGAGTAGCCAGATTTTTCTCCTCTCTCAGAGAGAGAAATTTTTTCTCCTCTCAATCCTTGTAGATAGAGAAGAACAGATTCTGCAGTGGAGCTGGGATAGACAGAAAGGAACCAAGATGTGAAGTGCTGCTGGGGTTCTTCAGGATTTGGAGGCCATACCTGTAAGTTTCATAAGGCTGCAGTATCCTTATGCATCAACTGTAGAGTTTTGGGATGCTTTGCCCTAATTATTGGGAATTGCTGAATTGCTTTTTTGAAAGAGGCATTTGCTACTCTCCCCTCTTCTGTGCAAAGCAAGAGAACCCCAAGCGGGCTCTGGTACCCGGCTGCGGTTGCATTTTTGACAACAGTGCTGCTTGCGTCAGTTAAAGGAATCTTGCTCCCCCTTCCCCTCCCCATTGCTTTCTCAGCCATACCCCACACCACCAGCTACACCAGCATGCAGTCTGTGTAGCACATGGTGAATGAGACCAGAGAGCTGATCCAGATAAAAAACAACCCGAGGAAAAAAAAAATGTTTATTTTCCAGCTGGACTGGTTCCTCTTTGGGTCACTGCACAGCAGGGCAACCCAGGGATGAGAGCAAGTGTCGAGGACAGGGTCTATAAGCTGTCAGTCAGTAAAGATCCCTGCTACTACTCCCCCTTTCTGCCCCTTTACGTGTTTGGACTTAAATTTTCTGTAGGGCCTTTAATTCCGATTTCTCCTCAGAGATGCGACCCAACCTACAACAAAAGCTTGAGATACTTCCTGTTTCACAGAACAGCCCTGGAGTGTCAGACTAAATTTCAAAGTGCAGCCTGCTGCAAGGATCCTCAGGATCTGCTGCAAATTGGCTTGTCTGTGTGTGTGGCACCATCCAGCACCCCCAAGTGAGAGCAAATCCGGTTGCAGGAACAACAGAGCTGTGTTATTAGCATGCTGCGCACTGCATACGTAGCTCTTTCCTTCTCAGCATGTTTTCTGATCACGAGGATGTAGCTACTCTGCTCTTGGCTCTGGGATTAGTGACTTCTGGGCAGGCAGAGCCCCACACTCTGCAGTTTCCACTGCAGACTGGAAACACACCCAGCAAACCAGCTTCTCTTTGGGCTGCATGAGACTTCTGTGACGTATTGCATATGGGCTAGTTTTAGCACCAACCATTTCAGTACCAAAAGGTGTCATGGAATTTTAATGACCGCAGATGGCCACAGCTTCTGTTTTATGTCTAATCAGAGCCCCCCTGGCTGGAAAGCACTACAATACCACTGTGCCCCCCTCCCTCCCAACAGGCTGGGGAGAGGGTGCACTCAGGTGAGTGAGTGAGTGTTGTTGGTTCTAAAACCCTGCTACCTGCTGCTTGGCCTGGATTTTCTGCATCTACTACAGAATGTGTTCTCTATATGTAAATATGTTGGAGTCAGGCAACATAAAACTGTGGGTGAATGTTGAGTAAAACACTTTTGATCCACCTCCTCTAAAACATTCCAAATCCATATCCTCAGGGTCTTTGAGGCATGTATTAGCTGGAACACCTTGTTTTTGTAATAGATTATTAGATTCCCACATTTTTCCACAGGCAAAGGAAGCATGCCCAGATACAGTTCATAGCAACTGTGCAAATTCATTGTAAAAAGTGTCCAGATGTTGGCAAGAAGAGACTAAAGAAAAGTGCATGCTATTTTCTCATTTAAGTATATAAGGAAATGGATCCTCCTATCCAGCTGCGAGCGTTTCCAGACTATGTCCCAGAATAAAGCTGATGGATATGCCTCCCACAGCCCATAAGGTTTGGTTCCATTCCAGGCATGCTTCATGGGGAGTATTCAATTCAAAATAGTTATCAACTTGAACAGGGTATGTACCAATCTATGCAAAAGCCACTTTGGCTGCTGGCTGGGAATTGATTACAAAGCACATTTGGCTATTGTGTGCATGCTTGTAAATTTTCAATGGCTGGGTGAGATCTCTGAGTCTGGAGAGCATCAGAGGATCTTGAACGTACTAATGAATCATGGAACCCAGATCTTTCTGCTCCTTCCTCCCAAAGGAGTTCCGTACTGTATTCGTCAAAAGTCAGCACAGCTTCAGTAACTCCTAATAAATCTAGCACAACCTTCAGATTTGGGGAACACACAGAGGAAAAACCTGCTCCCAAATTCTCATCTCCCATCTTGTTTACATTAATTTCTCCTTGTAGTCTTTCCCTGACATCCATAATGGTCCACCTCCAGTTGAGACAGATTGAAGTAGTGCAGATCTGACTCTCTCAGCATTGCCACCACATTGCTCTCTCTCAGTCTCTCCACTGTGGCACTTTTTCCATCACACCATGGAACAGGGCATTCAAGCTCCTCTCTCACCCTGCTCTTTTTTTATTCAAGCACCATATCTTCTGTTACATTGCCAATAGCATGGACACTTTGCTCCTCCAGTGCTAGCTGCTGGTTTGCTTCACTGCCTTCCATTTCTAGCAGCTGCCTTCTCCTTTCATCTGCAGGGCTCCCCCTCAGCACAGGCCTGCCCCTGGAGATCCTCACAATGCCACCTCATTCAGTCCCCTCCTGGATACTAGTATCCTTTGCAGTGTATTTATCTGCCTAAATCAGCCCCAGGCTTCTGTACTCCCCTTCTCCATGGGTATTCCTTAAGGGAACAAGGACATTGGCTATTGGAGTACATCTCAGTGTTCAAGACCCTGAAGGCAGATGTGACAACCTTATGTGCAATTTAAGTACACCACAGATGCACCGAACACACAGAAGGTTAGTAAAGTCCCTGCTGTGCCCTGAACATGGAGGCAACTGAGGTACAAATATAGATTCCCCACATGTGATTGAGGTCCACAGTCTGGGCCACAAAGTCCCAAGACCTAGGTCGCGGTTTGATTATAAAATAAATCTGATTTTGTGGTTCCCAGTATGAGATCAAAATGCCACAGCCATATGATGTGAAGCATGGCTCCACATAAACTCACTCCACCAAGTTAAATGCACTTAGAAAATTTAGACAAGTGAGTTTTACACGAAGAGACATTGCAGTGGACTGGATGCAGGTTGCCCGTGCCATCTGACTTTCCTGACAGATCAGTTCTGAACTGTGCAGCACAACCAGCCCAGAGCTGAACTAACAACACGAAGTTGCACAAACTCTGTGGTGTGCTCAAGCTGTTTGGACAGAAATACAGCCATGTGTGTGGGACTGATCCAGGTTAGATGGGGACGTCTGGCTCATCCATTGGTACCCAGATACACAGCGCTGGTGAAATTTGGGCCTTCAGAGTATTGTGGGGTGTTTTCTTCCAGAAAAAGGCAAGATTTTCTGTGTTTGCAGCTGCACAAGAGTTTGTGTGGGCTGTAGGCAAGTGAGAGGGAAGCTGTTAATGCTGCCAAACCTCTCTCTGAGGTGAAAACTCTGCAGGCAGACTGACAGATCTAAAGCACATCACATATAGAGAGCGATACTGTTCTGCCTGTAACAGAATCATACTGGTAACCAATCACAAACACAGCAATGGGTGTAAGTAAAAAAGCCCTGCACCGGGAAACATGCAAAGGCAGATGGAGAGAATGCATTCTAAACTTGTGACAGGGTACCTGGGGCCAGGGGCACCCAGGGAGCTGGAGCGAACGGGGCAGCCAGGGGGAACAGGCTCTCAGGTGGGCTGGAATACCAGGGGGTTTGAGGCTGCAGGGTGGGACGGAGCACCAAGGAGGAATGGGGTGCCCAGGAAGGCTCCTTCTCCATCCCCTCCAGCCAGGGAGAGGACTGTAGAGCTACAGAGAGGCTGCAGAGTAGGGAAGGGGTTAACTGTATTCGGGTACCCCCCTCCTCCGTTGAAGTCATTGATTCATTTTCTCTGTTCCTATTTCTTTCTCTCACTTTCTTCTTCTCTCTCTTGCAGACTGATTAAAAACTCTTTGAGTTTGAAGGTTTTTGTGTCAAAACAGCTCAGCTGCCAGCTGGGTGCCAAGCAGTGAATATTCATGGTATTTAAATGTGACAGTGCGGTGGGGGCTAAAGGACGGGCTAGTTAGCTCTTTTTAGATGGAGATTAGCTGCCTCTTTGCTCCTAATCACCACTGTTGTTGAAATATTACAGCTTCTGTTACAACTATTAATGTCCTAAATGAAGAACAGGCTCCTCTGAATAACATCAAACACGGAATGGTCACTTCCAATTTCAGCCTGTTTCTCTCCTCTTTGCTAATGCATTTTTCATTTTTAGCTGAAGACCTGCCTTGGTACCACACGGTTCAGCTTCAAGCACCCTAGCAGGAGAGGAGCGAGACTGGCTTGAAGGAGCTGAAGAAGCATTCACCTATGGGTCACTGGATAAAAAGTCAATAGCTGGACCGAGATTGTCATTTACCTCAAAAGCACAACAGTTGATTGGAGTCAGGAGTGGTCACCCAGCTGCTAGCTGATCCTTCATTGACAAGTTTTCAGAATATGCTACTGTAGGTGAAGCCGCTGATATCAGCACAAGATGGAGGCAAGTAAGTTATTTTCTTGCAAGGGTCCAGACAAACGTGATCTGAGGCCCACCACAGAGTGATGTGCAGGAAGGTACAGTGCTCCATTGCTCTCTGGGCTGGTATTCAACAGGGACAAAATGAAAACCACAGCCCTGGGTTCCACCAAGAACATTACAAACAGTGAGGTAAGCTGGCAGGCTCCTATTTGATCTTTACTCGGATAAAACTCCCACTGAAGCCAGAGGCTGGATAAAATCAGTTACAGGGTGGTGTGAGATGGTCTTTCACAGCAATACCTGGAGGGAAGCCTGACGGAAAATACTTTGCAGAAAAAAATGCCCAGATGTCCAATGTGTGTTTGGCCATTTGGAACCTCTCCGCATTCATCCACAAGAGCTGCCTACCGTTATCCAAGAGCATGCCTGGCAGTGTGATAAAGAGGAGGGAAAACCCATGTGTGGTCCTTAGGCTCTGGCAAGAAATAGCAGAGCAGAACACCAGGCTATTGATTTCATGTTTGCTTTAAAAACAACCTAAGTGCATTCCTGGAGCAAGGCTGGTCTGGAAGCCTAAATAAAATAATATTCTTCAGCCTTGAAAACTGACACTAGACTTCAATGACTGCTTTAAAGTCTTGTTATCCAGACTAAAACCAGCACATTTCCAAGCTCTTGTCTACACACAAAAATGGTGCTACTTTAACTAGACCAGTGTAGCTAAAGCAACACATCTCTTCCCTCTTCCATCCCTTTATCCTCTCCCGTGTGAAACCTGCTAAAAAACCTTCCTTATTGCAGGAAAACAAATTATTAGCATTAGCACATCTGAGTAGAACTATTTTTTTCAGTAGAAAGTCATAGCCATAAACAGCATATTTAGATTGTCTCCGAAGGGATGCACAGAGTAAACTTATGGAAAAAGGTGAGCAGAAGAGGTCTGATATATCTTCCTGTTGCAATCTGCAGAACACAATTTATTCCCATTTGAGATAGTCTTTGACTTCTCCCACTCTCACTAAGCGGCACATTATCTGGGTAAAATGTGTGCAAATTATTTGTAACTACCACAGAACCCGGACCTTCTACATTGTATGAAGATCAACTGAGACTACATATCAGCTAAGTTTACTAGAAAACAAACAAAAAACCCCTAACAGCCAAAAAAAGCCACAATGCATGAACACATAATAGATTTGAGCACTGTTCTATTAGAAATGCTACTTTCCACAGATGGTATCAGAAATATGTGGGCCTGGCCCTTTAAAATTCCTGCCTCTTGAGGCAAATTGCATTGGCTAACACTGGGCTCCTGAAGAAAAAGGAAAAAAGAAAAAGATACACACATAGTCCCTTCTGGCAGAATACCAGGACTATAGATTTTGACAGATTGCATTTGATATTCAAGATGCTTGTGGGCAATGCAGTTGTACTGGAAAAACAACATGATTTCTCATTGGTACCTCTGTAAAGGTATCTCGGTAGTGGTGGTAAAAGTAATAATAATGATGATGATAACAACAACAATAATAATATAAACCTCCTAATTTCTGTCTTGATACTCTTGGGATTTTCTTGCCTCAACCCTATTACCAGTCAGGCTGAACAAATTCCCAAGGACTTAAATGCTTTATTTAAAGCATCACCAGTTCTAATATTCTCAGTAATAATATCAAAGCCTTCAGGTGTCATATCCATTGAAGTCAGGATGACCTGAATTGCATTAGATTTTCGCTTGAACAGTGGTTGTTTCATTCTTTCTAACTAAATCAGATGGCATTTAGTACATACTTCTGGAAGAAGAAAAAACAAAAGACAGATGGATGTGGCTCCCAGCAGGCAGCAGTTTGAAAACATGGCACCAAATACATCAATAGTCTCCGTCTCTTCTTTGACACATTGAAGTGTTCCTTGATTCCTCAGATAATTTTCTTCATAAGTGTTCAGGTTCAGCCCCCACAAATTCTGCAATCCAAACCTGTATGAAACAGGAATATCCTCAGTGCTGCCATAACTGAAGCTGCAAAGTGGCATATACAGCTAGAAATGCAAGAGTTCTCCTAATGCACTAATGCTGATGAAAGTCAGTGTGCAGGCACCAGCAAAAACAAAGGTAACAGCAACCTGGAAAAATTCTTCTGGAAGAGCCCCTCCTTGCTGTGGGTTTGGGAGCCCCACACTCAGAGGCTGGGCCACATCAGAGAGCTGCTGGTGTCCAGAGCTCTCTGTCCCCAAAAGGAGCAGGTATGCCGAAGGCTGATTAGCTAAACCACAGCAGGAAAAGAAAATGAGGGAGCAGTTCCCTAGACCAAAAGGAAACTTGTCAAATGGGCACACATTTTGAGGGTAAACATTGTGTCACATTCCAGCATTCCCACTTATTACTCATGAATCAGAAACAAAATGATAACCTACACTAGCAGGGCAGGAGCTATGAAATTCCTAACACCTTTATTACTGCCACCAGTGATCACAGAGAAACAAACATCCAGCTCTTTGATCAACTGTCTTGTCTCCCAGTAGCCCCACTTGAAGAAAGGACATGGAGCAGTAGGCACTACTTCTTTTTGTCACAAGTGTCTGAAACATCCTCTTTCCTTCATAGCTCTGTTGTTCTCTTAATTGAGCTTTGCTTTTGCTGCTAAGAAATTGTGATTTCTCAGCTGCGGATCGTGAGCAGAATGAACTGAACAGACACGTTGATCTCTTGCTTTTACTGCTGCCACATAGACTCACTCACCTCTCTCCACCTTCTAGTTCACCCAGACCTAACCAGTAAAGTTGCCTTCTTTCCTTTGCTTTATTACAATTGTCAGGTCCTCCCTCTGTCCCCTCCATCTGTCCTTCCTCTTCAACACTTCTACTGCTGACCCCACGATTCCCCCGGTGCTCCCTAGCTCCTTTTGTGTCCTTTCAGCTCTTCTGTCTTTATCATGCTGATCTCCCCTCCTCAGCATAGTTGCCCACTTTCAAGCCACAGAGCCTTCCCCAGCTCCTCCAGGGGCACTACTTTTTAAAGCAATTCCTTCTCATCACCTATATCTCTCAACTATCACATGCCTCTTGTGTATTTGTTTCACCTGCCTGAATTGATAGGTGCAGAGAAGTTTGAAGACTGACATCCAAATTTGATTCATTAAATGATTGATAATGAGGATTTTTGTATATGCATGTACCCTACAGAAGACTTTTACAATTGTGTCAGGTCACCGCTGTCTCCTGATGGTCCAGGTAACCCAGCTAACAAAGCCTTTCATTCTCTATTTGGCCAGAAGGTAGATGTCTTTTCTTTCTGCCTTGAAGTCTGCTTCAGATTGGATCCCTGCCCTGCATCCATCAAGCCCACCAGGGTGCTGGCTGAAGCAAAAACCTATCTCAGCTGGGAGAACTCTATTAATGGTCCCTGAGCTCATAAGAAGCATGGTTCTGCACTGGCCAAGCTAAAGACAGGCTCTGAGGGATACCTCGAAATTTATCTCATTAAGTCCTATTTGATTTAGATCTTGCTATCTTAGAGACTATCTCTTTTCCAGCTCTCAAAAGTAGAAATCATTTGGGTGACCTTGTTAATAACCACTGGGATACTCTCACATCTGACTGATGAAAGCAAGGTCTGAGGGCACTTTATAAAAAAAGTCATCCATGAGAAGAGCCCAAGGTAACCAGTCTCCTAAAAATGACAGCAGACTGAGAATGGAGATGTAAAAACACAAACGTCTCTCCCCTTTCACCACAGCTCAAAGCATCTCGTTGCTTACAATGCTTCTGTATCTCTGCTAGTTCTGGCATTATGCCTTCTCCGTGTGCATCTCCAGTGTCCCTGCTTACAAGGCTATTACTCCAAAATGACCTGTTTTCCATGCACTCATTTTAAGAAGTATTTAAATAAGAAGCCAGTAGATAGAAGCCACACAAAATAATGTTTCAAATAATTTGCCTCCACCTGCATTTAATTTTCTTCCCTTAATCACCTTGTACCCATCTCCTGTTGGATCCTCAGTACACACCCTGCTACACCACAGCCTGAGGCAGGCCAAGGTGAATGCTTCCTCAGGAACAGCTTATCTGAGAATCAAGAAAGGACGTTTTTAGATTAAAGTACATAAAATATGCACTTCTGTCTTGTCCATTCACTGGGACAAGCAAGGGTACACCTCATCCCCAAAAGCCCACCTAACTAGCCTGTGGCAAGAGGAACAATGGTGACAGAAGTGACAAACCTCCTTGGCCACCAGCCCCCTGGTTGCTGTTTCAGCTGCTGCCTGTTCTTCCCCAAGTGTGAACACTCAGTTGTAGCCCTTTCCACCAAGTGTCCAGTTGGAGAATGATTCTCCACCTTAATTGTCCTCCTGCTTTTTTTTTCCTGTTGATTAGGTCTCTGGTTACTTCGTAAACTTAGTATTTCAATTTTTTAGCAGAGATCATTATATCTCATTATGATTGTGTCTATTAAAATGGTCTGCATTAGGATGAGGAGGGTTAAGTTAGCAAGAGCTAAGCATCTGTCATGCAGCATCAAACACAAGGAAGAAACTGAATACAGGGTCTAGGTTTGTTACATAAAAGCAAAGGTTGGCCTTCCTCCAGGAAAGCAATGTCTCTTGCATGTCGCCTCTGCTGGCCAGACCCACAGTTGGGCTCTGCAAAAGCTGTGAGTGAAGCAGCTCTGCTAGCAAAGGAAGTGCTTCATAGTTGCATAGTCCCATAAAGCAGACTTAACTTCAGGATCTAAACCCTGGACAGGATTAATTACCCAGCAAGCGGCTTGTTAGAAGCTATGTTGGCACGCAGATAAGGGGAACTGTAATGGAATCAGCCAATTAACCAGCCTATGGTGCTGAACTAAATGTGACCCCATCATTAATTGTGGTTGTTTCTCAGCGGTTTTCTCATCACATTGGGAGCTCAGGAGAGGAGAGAGAGAGCTTATCCAGGTGCTTAATTTATTTCTGCTCATAAACAGGAATCATGGGATATAAACTTCATGACAATTACATGGCAAAGCTTTAAATCTTGTTACAGCTATTCTTCCTGAAAGAGAGGGGAGATGAAAGTCCTGGAAAGCAGAAAAGAAGGCCTCCTCACACTCTTCAGGAGAGTAAACAGCTGTCCAGTATAATGAAGCCTTCTTAATGTAGTTTACCTGAAGATAAATTTTCTGTGTGAGTGGTGTGTGAGAGGAATCCTTCCTGCTCTATCTGTTGCATGGCCCGTGGCCCAGCTGGACCCTGAAGAACAGAGCCTATGCTCTCAAAGAAAGCTGACATGAAAAGCTCAGGATGGCCTGAAGGTACAGCTGTAGATCTGGCTCCAGACTTCCCCTCAGCTCAGAGGTGTTTGAATCTCAGCACCTTGTGGAGCTTTTGAGACAGATGGAAAATCCAAGAATTAGTTTCCTTAAAGTTCAAGAGGGTTCAAGAGGTTTTGCTTTAAATACATCTCTAGGGATGACCTAAAGCAGTCAGTGATGCAGAACAAAGGTCTGTCTTCTTGTGGCTGATCCCCTAAAGGAAATGGCTGGACAATTCTTTGTTAGGAATTAATCTCACATGCTCCTGAACAGCTAACTTTTCCCTGGAGTAGGACTGTGATGAAAGAGCATCAGTCACAAGAATGAGTATGTTAATTGCTAATTGTGGCCTTCCTTCCTGGAGAATATGGAGTCTACACTGATCTAGCCACAGCTAGACCTGTAACATAGCCTCTGCCGTATCTGCCTTGGACTTAAAGCCCATATTCTGCATCCTATTTGGCAGTGGCCAATGTGTCAGTTTAGAGCAAGGCACGGGAAAGGAACACAATGGAGATTCTCTCAATTTCCTGCAACCTGGAGCATTGAAACTTCTGAGTTGGAGATTGCATGAGCATCCCTGAATTTAATATATCTTTTTAGACTTTACTTTTGTGAGTTTTCCAAACCCTTTGAACTCATCTGTAATCATGTCACTGACTTGTGTCCTGTGGCAATGAATTTCAGGTGTGCCATGTGGTGATGAAAAAGCAATTCTTCTCATGTTCCTTTATAATTTTTGCCTGATAACTTTGTTTCCAACTCCCTAGCTTCCATGCTTTGATAGATAGTGAATAAACATTCTTACTCATGTCCCCATGCCCATCATAGAATCATAGAACTTGTTGAGTTGGAAGGGACCTTTCGAGGTCATCTTGTCCATCATGACTTGATGGATCTTTAGTGCAACCCCCTCAGTTGTCACCATTCTCTACTGGTCTGTGTTTGTCATATCAGTTTTCTGTATGCTGGTCAGTCCTGATCCACCCCAGTGGCTGCTCCCAGCTTTGTCCCTGCCTCTCATTGCCAGCCAGACTCCTGCCAGCACTGACACACTTTTTCTCATTCCACTACATCCTCTCTGGGGAGCAAGACTGCATGCAGCATTCAAGACATATATGCACCATGGATTTATAATGATGTTTTCTGTTTTGGTGCCGGCTCCTTTCCCAACCATTCCCTCCCCCCACCTCCAGTTTGACTGATGCTTCACAGTTTTCCTCCCCGGGATTGCTCCAGATCTCCCCTCTGGGTGGTAATAGTTAACGTAGGCACACATCCACTTATTATTGTTTTTCCCCACATTACTTCTACGTTTATCAACGTGAAATTTCATCTGCCATTCTATCACCCACTCACTCTGTATCCTGCAGCTCTTTATTCATTACAGCTTATTACACCAATCTCATGGAAAAAACAAGCTCATTACAGTCGAGAAACTCACGCCTTCTTCCACTGACAGAGGGATTGCCTGTGTTGGAGGTGGTGCTGACTGCTTGAATTTCTTCCCAGCTACTAACAGAGGGCCCAGTGTGCACTCTCATCCCCTACCCAGAGGGGCTGGACTGATTGAGGCTCCTTCATCAGCCAAAAGGGCAAAGGATCACATGCACAACACACCATTATTTCCCTACTCCTGGCAACTTTCTCCCAACAGACTGCTAAAGGCATTCACCTACCCACATTCCCTCCCACTGCTACCCTTTCCCAGCATCCCAGAACCACCACTTCTCAGCAGAGGTGAAGAGATCAGCTAAAGCAAGACTCTTCCCAGCACAGCCCAAACTTATAGGCTAAGGATCCAAGCGGAGCACAGAGAAAGGAAGTGCTTTGGGCAAGGCTATCAGTAGCTAACATAGCAGGAAGTTAAAATACAGAGCAGGGAAACCCAAAACCTTACTGCAGCAGTTACTTAGACCCATTACCATGGAAGGGATCAGGGTCAAGGATGTTTTCTCCAGCTGAGTATGCCATACAAAAGTACTTGCCTTCCCCTCTTTCCAGAGGAGACTGGTATCCTCGGTGTGGTATCCTTTGTAAGAATGAACTATTATTACCATCAATCCTTTTAAATAATTTTATTTTATTATTCCTGGTTATAGCTTGTATAGCCACTTAAATTACTTCCCTCTCTTGTGGAACTCACACCTAGCGAGCACATGGGCACATGCAATCTCATTTTCCTAGGCTCCTTGTTAGATATTTTACATTTCTTTAACTTCTTTTCTTTCCTCACTGATCAGCCTGACCAGTCCTACAGTACCTCTCTGTGCTTCTCCCTGAATCCTCATTTCTGCCGTGATGCAATCCAGGCCTGAATGCATTATATTTTTTCTTGGGATCTCATCAGAGGTGCTGAGAGGAACTGGTGCCTCCCTCAGCCACAATTTGATGCCTTTCTATTAATAGATAAGAATCTCATTAGTTACTTTTTCTTGTTACTGTAAGACACAGTAATCATACATGATACTCAATTTGCTGTCTACTGTCACACTCCCATCTCCTTTGACATAACAGCTTTCTAAGTCCCTCTTACACTAAATGATGATGGGGCGGCTGACCTAAATGGACTACACCTGAGTGGTCTACACCAGTAGAAAGGTTTGCCCTTTTTTTTTTGGCATAGATCCCCTTTAGGTTAAGCAGTCTTCTTCAATCCAGGTCAGATCTCACATTATTTCTTACTCCTATTACTAATCTTTGCAGTTTCTGGGGGGTTTTATCCAGGAGAACAGTCAACAGTCTTTCTTCACTAATACCACTTGTGCATTTCCACCTACACTGTCCATGAGACAACTGAGTCCTATGCACATTTAGATCCTTTCCCCCTTAGAATACCATGTTTCATTTCCAACCCTGTATCCATGGTATCCTGCCAACCAGCAGTTCAGGTATAAGAATTCATTACCAGAAGACTGGAAATGTGCAGTTCAGACAAAGCTGTGTCTGATTTTCCACTTCCCTATTTCCACTTTCCATGGAGGCTGGGCCAGCATGGAGGCAGAGTCCAGGCATGCCACAGCAAGGCCTGTAAGAACTGCCCCATGTCCTTCCTCACAGGCTTTTCAGGCTTCAGATTTCACCCAGTTCCATGCAGCAGGGCTCCTTCCTACAAAGCCCTTCCAGAACTAGTTCCTGCTCATGCCTTTTTGCCAGCTGCCCAAAATATTGGGCAGGAGCTGCTGGGATTTAGACCAAGATAACAAGATTGATTTTGGCTTTTGTCTTTACTAGGAGTAGGAGGCTTCAGAGAAGGAGAGACTTGTCTCATTATGCTGCTGGCTGCCTTTTTGTCACCACTCATCCCACAAAGGATGGGTTGCTGTTGCAGGTCTTTTGCTTGCTCTTTGGAGAACTGGCATTCACAGCTGCAGGAAAATGTTTGGTAGAGCCTCCTAGCCACATGGTACAATAAGCAGATGGAGAGCTGGCTGCAGTCTGTATCAGTAGCCAAAGATGTCCTCCTGTCTCTGTGTTAAGGAAACACCTCATCTTGTTCCCATGAGCTACAAAACTTTGGGTCCATATTGTCTGTGCTTATTTAAAGTATGTGGGTCCTGGTAGTGCTGGACAGGCAGAGGAATGAAAAGAAGCAGCGACCTGCAGGGATGGGAGGCCAGGTCTGTGAGTCCTGGCAGAGTGCCTGCACACCCTGAAAATGAGGTTGTAACAAGATGCAGTTGCTGCTTCCATGATTCTTGGGGAGAATGTCATCTGGCTTTGCAATGAAACACCTCAAGGAGGCAAAATTTCCTTCTCAGGTTTAGTATGTCTTATTTTCAGGGTGGCTATGTTTAAAAGCAAGTCCATGCAGATGGGATTGCAATGCTAAATCTGGCTCTTTGTGAATAATTTAAGCAAGAGTAAGGCAACGTAAGTGGGAATAAAGGTGCTTTTACACATTCATACATCCCCTGATCAGTTCTCAAGCTGACAGGAGCTCTCTTGGCCTCTGCTCAGAGTTAGGGACAGCAGGAATTTATCTCATTCATTCTTAACCTGACAAAGTTTTCACAAGCTCTTGTAAACTAAGCAGCACCTCAGTTATACTTGCTATACTGGCAATTTCCAGAGCCAGTCAGCTGTATGTGCTTAGCAGGGGATTCCAGAGATTCCCGTTTATAGCAACATTAAAATCCCTTTAACAACAATTAGCACAGATAAGGCAGGTAGTGCAGCACAATAGATTTCCTTTATCCTCTGCAAAAAGTCTAGTAGACTTTCACACCTCAGCCTACCTCTTTGGTCTCTTCTTAATATCCATACAAAGACAGTCAGCACACGGTGTTACTGCTTTTTGGAGCAGTGGGGGAAGGCCCCACTCTCTGTGTTGTCCAGACACATCACCCTTAGCCCACTGGGACTGGGGGTTTCCAGGAAAGCAGGAGGGAACCAAGCGCCAGTTCTGTACGAAGAAGCACTATATATATGTCAGACCACTGAGAAATCACTTGCCAGCTCAAATTTAATCAAAAAATGATAAGGAGGGAACTCTGTCCTTGCAGAGTTGATGATTGATCAGATATTGCATTATTTTCCAAGTCTTTTCCTCCTCCCTGCAGCTTGCAGGGGACAGGACCACGAGCTACGCAATTCAGCTGACTAGTCAGAAAGTAATTTGGGCTCCCACCTGATGCAGACCAAGGGCGTGCAGCCTCAGGAGTCTGCAGGAGAGCAGAGATCTGGCATTAAAGAAAGTACAGCCATGCTGCTAAACTAAGCACCTACATGATTTGCAGCTGCACTGGGCAGCTTCCTCCCCACACTTCTTAATGTCCCCAATGTGTGTGATTGCTTGGTAGCAGTGAAAGGCTTCTTCCCCTCATGATCTGGCTCCTGCCCCACAGGGGTTTGGAAGAACATATTCTAAAGACCCTCTTGGGATCTCTCTCAAGCTCTCTGTTTACACAGCAGATTGGTGGCTTCTCGTTTGAAGTCAGGATTTAAGCTGTTCTTTCTAATTACAGAGAGGCTCTGAAACCTGAGAGATATCTGCTGTTGAAGTCTAAGCACAAAGAAAAAAAACCCACAGTTGTATAGGTAGAACAACACTAGACCCAAACCCAAGAGTTTTTTTCAAACTGAAGGCTCCTGCAACAAAACAGGACATAACACTGTTATTGGTCCCCTATAGGCTCTTTTCATCACACTATATTCTGCTCATCACCTCTGTTTCTTGCAAGTTATTTCCAGTACTCAAGGACATTTGTTCCACTTTGTCTACTACAGAGGATAGGGAAATAATAGAAAATACCTGAATCCCAGTGAAATACCCTAGATAGTCAAATGAAAGCCAGGGTATTTCCACCCTCCCCACACCAACAGCTGCTATGAGATAAAACTAAATTAACCGATTATACATTGAAATTAATTTGAACTGATCAGTTTCCATTAGGAGACTAAAAGGAAACATAATACCACCCTGTTTCAGAAAAGCAGTTACAATTTTCAATTTATTCTTTGGTAGCTCTTGTGCTTCTAAGAGCCAGAAAGTGCTGCTCCAGTGGCCCAGTTTCTGTGAGGCTGTCAAAACATTTCACTTGCTAATCCCAGCAAGGACAGAATGGAAGAAGAGACTTGAGGCAAGGTGGGGACAGCAGTGTTTGCTGCCCTGAAGAGTACCTTATCTTTGAACAGTGCAAGGTTTCCCATGTGTAGGAGTGATTCCTACAGCCTTTTGAATGACGGGAGCCTGCCTGAGGCTTCCAGACACCACGATCAGCTGTGTAGGACGAGACACTACCTCCATTCCTTCGCTGTCACTAGCAAGTGTGATGTCTTGGCAGTTGACAGAGGCAGCAGGAGGTGTAGGAGTTAAAGTGAGAAAAGACTTTGGGAATTTTCCCAGCACATCAGAAATAGTCTTCCAGCAGCACAAGCCTATAGTTGACTGGTTCCCAGTTCACCTCAGGTGTTTGAGCCAGGCAGAAAATTCACTAAATAGAAGGTGAAAAGTAGCATGTTTGGAACAAGCTGAAAGACATGGGTTTGACACAACCTGGAAGAAAGTCCAGTCCTTTCCTCACCTGAGTTTCCTTTACAAAAGAGAATTGGTCTCTGTCAGCTCAGGGCAGTGCCTGTCCCAGTGGCTCACTTCAGTAATCAGCTTAAGAGCCTCAAACAGCAGCTGTGTTTGTTCTCTGAATCAAAGGCAAAATAATTATAAATGATTACTTTCCTGCAAATTAAAAGACTAACTGCCTCCTTCGGCTTTCCAATTTTTGCATGAATAAATACACTGCAACATTAACAGCAATGAATAACTGCTGCTGCTTGGATCACACTGATCTGCGCAAACTTCATAACATTTACAATCTCTTATCTGAAAATGACTTAAGGGAGGGGGAGCCATAAATCCCATTGAAAGTAAATTCCTTCCAGTATTATCCACTATTCAAATGGATATAGACTGAATAATTGGACCAGATTAATTAAAAGCTGCAAGGGACCAGTGAGAAAGACTAATGTAGGTCTTCACTGAACAATCACAGCAAGTTTTCTGCATTATTTTAAAAGACACAGTCCCCCCACTGCTCTAGCTTCATTTGCTCCACACCAAGTGACATGAGACAGGGATACCTGTCAGCTGTGTTCCTGCTGCCATGTTCCTTTTGCCCTGAAAAACAAACTCAGCTCACCTCACACTACTGTGCTTGCACAACATCCCAGCATGGTCTCCTCCAGGCAATTTAAGGGACTCCCTGCACATGTCAGAATGTGCTTAAACATTTCTCCCTGGAGTTTCTAACCAAAAATCGTTACATTAGCAGCAAAAAAATCATTACAGGAGCTTCTGTTCAATGTCTTGTGACAGAGAGGAATGTAATCCCCCTTTGAAGAACTAAGTTGTGGCTGACCTAAGGATCTAGTGCAGATCCCATGGTGGACTCAGCTGCAACACCATCTTCTTGCCTGTTTATACAGACTGGGACACATGCTGCAAAGAAAACACCACAGAAGTGTAATGATATTTATGTGGCTGAACCAGGGCAAGAGGTTGATATTTTGATGCAAATATTCTGCCCTGCGTTCCCAGTTTCAATGATTTTTGGGCCCCAAAAACCTCAGTGAAACAAGGTGGTGCTGGAGACAGCCTCTATGATATGACAGGAAGCAAACAAAAATTACCCCACTTCTCACACTCAGAATATTATTTACTTCCATAAACAGTCCCCCTCTTCCCTTTTCACCCACTGGACCAAGTCTCAGTCAAATCTCCCACGGGTGTTTGATGACTTGGCAATGACTTTAGGATTTGATACTAGGGACAGAAATTACCCAGTGCAAGGGTGACTGTGGGGAAAAATGCATGGGCTATGAATGTGTGTATTTTTACTTTTTCTCCTTTGAAATAAAACTCACACTGTTATCTCTCTCTCCTCTGTCTCCCACACTCACTATTTTCCTTCAGAGTCTGTATCCCCCCCGTTAACAAAGGAATAAAAATTCATCACCGCAGCTGTCTCACTGTGCCTGAAGTGAGGGACTCTGTGGCAAAGAGGAAATGCCACTGACAGTGCTGAGACTGAAGAGCTTCTCCATGGACACACCATAGTGCAGCAACTTTTGCTGGGGGAAAAGAGCCTTATTCCCTTGTGAGGGATTTCTCTGTTCGTCCTTACACATATACGAATGCATGTAGTCTTTGTTCTTCAGCCTCCAGAGAGTCTTTCTCTAAAATACCATGCAGAAGCAACAGCTGAATATTCTGCTGCACTTAAGCAGAGAACAACACTCAAAATGGTTTTTGGTGCTTTGGGTTTCTTGAGCTTTTTCTCTTTAACTATTTGTCACAGAAAATTATCTCCTAATAAAGTGAAAGCAAGGCCAGTGTCAACCCTTCTGTTAGAGTACCACCTATATCCCATTCCTGGTTAGTCTGGCTTTAGCTCAGAGTAAGAACTATGTTTTTCTGCACATGCAATATGTTTCTGGTGCTCAACAGAACAAATTCTCTGCAGTGACATTATGGTGAAAGCTAATGATCTCTGTGTTCCTGGAGACTACTGATTGAAATCTGCAGTGCAGTAATGCCCTCTGCAACTGTTTCTTGTTTAACATCTCCTAAAACTGGTTTCTGCCTCTCTCTCTGCTGTCATGCAGAGTGATAGGACACATTTGAAGAGGCCACCAAATGAGAGAATTTAGGGCGTACTCACATAACATACCAGCTTGGCAATTACATGGATTAAGGAGCTCTGCCCCTCTACCTCTTGCTCTTTCTTACCGGGCCACGTTGCAGCTCCCTGTTGTACCAGAAGAATGGGCTTCATCAACGGTGGTACAAATCAAGCACAGAATGATCTGTGCAAGAAATAACCCTTTTTTTCTGCAGTTATTTTTCTACAGTGAAGTATGTGCTAGAAGATGAAAGTGACTTTGTCCTCTGGGATAATGCAGTTTCCTGATACAGCTTTTAGCTTGACTTAATATCAAACTGGAAAAAAAAATCCATGGATTTATTTGAAGCTATTCTCAAGTCTAGAGAGTAGGAGGGACAGGTAGGCAATCAGTAGGAGGGGCAGGTAGACTCAGGGAGGGTCTCCTTTGGGTAAGGATTCCAGCACTGGATTTCCAGTCTTGGATAACTGATCCTAACAGCTGTTTTCACCCAAACCTACTACAGATTGAATAGTAACCCCTCAAAATGAAAAAAAAAAAAACCCCAAATGTGAAGCTTCAGGCTTAAGCCCCTTGGAACACTAGTGGTAGTGTTCTTTCATGATACAAAGTAAAAAAACGACTGGTCTCATTCCAGTATCAGGCAGATGTCCTGAAGGTCTCTACCATGTGAATGCTTATAATCAGGTGTGGTGTCACACAGATGGACTTGGCACTAGCAGCCCCTGTACCACAACCAGGGACAGCTTCCCTCTCCCAGACACCTCAGAATGAAGCAGTGGGCTGGGTGTCCAGCACAGGGCAGACAGAGCCGTTCTTTCCCTGACAGTCTCAGACCACGTATGAGGAACAGCACGGACTTCCGAGGCAAGCAAGAAATCCTGATTCCTCAGAGAATGAATGGCATGGGGCAGGTGAGCTCTAAATAAACACTAAAACAAGGTCACCTGCAGTTTAGGGAAAGATAAAGCCACATCAGAACTGAAGGACAAAGAACTCTTGAAAAAGATCAAACAGAAGAGGAGTGCTCTTCTCCTCTCTGAGAAAGTCTAAGGCAAGAGAGTATGTGGAGGTCAGGGCTGCTTTGCAGAAGTGTTCAGAATAGCACTCCTTGCCTTTTTAGCAGTGTTCAGGACACAAAAATTTGGTATAGTGAAACAAATTCATTGTACACGCACTGTTGAAGTTCATGGACTACACAACTGAGCAACTGGGAGATTGTTTAACCATCCCTTAAATCCTACAACCTGTCTTAGAAAAGAAAGTTCTGAAGCAGAAAAGTACGAGGCCACTGACAGGAAAAAGAAGAGGTATGCTGTTTTATGAAGGGTTTTGCAGGCACTGAATTTTGTCACAGTTAAAAACAGGAAGCCTTGTAAAATAAAAATTATTCATGTAGCAGTGTACTGTGTGGCACTTGCTGTAATAAGGACTCCAGTTATTTGTTTGGAGGAAGGGAAGACACAGTTCCTCCATTCTCCTGCTGCATTTGCTTAAAAGGGCACATGATGAATTGATTCTCTCATATTTAATGACTCCAAATTTCCCTCTCTGCTAGCACTTTACCAGTCTCTTTAGAGGTGGAGTCCACTTCCAGCTCAGGTATCTGTCAATTTGTTCTTCCACCACTTGCAGTGAAGGGCTTCCTGGTCTGCTGGAGCAATACAGATTTGTATGGATGGTTTTGCTACTGCTGTAGGGACAACAGGGCCCTGCCACCCAGCTTTATGCCTCATCAGCTTCAAGTAGGTCTGTCACTCTCTACTAACCAAAGACCTCCGTTCGGGTGGGGAGACTATACTGAGCCTTTTCTTGTGGATTAAGATTGTATGGAGCACTGACAGTGGGAAGTGGCAGGGAAATGAGTGACACTGACATAGGAAGAAATAGAGGGAGATAAAATAACATTAGACAGGACCTCATGGAAGGAATACAAAGAGCTGGAAAGTGTTAAAAATATCAACAAGGAGAAGTTCTGAAGCAGATATTGCCCTGTTTTATTCCAAAGACAAGCTGACACCAGGATAGAACACCTCTGTGTGTGGACCCAGGGTAAACCCTTTCTGTCAGGTGTGTGATGGAGACAATAAGGATGACAGGTGCCATGGGGAACATGGTGTTTTCATCCTCAAGTACATCTCTTCAGAGCTGTGCTAGATCTATACGAACATCTCACATGCAGCCAGGAAAGTTGCTCACATTTAGCTAGATCTCTGACTCTCCTCTCTGAGAGATACATATGGCTAAGGTCTCAGTAACCTGAATTTAGCCTGGGAATAGTATGTTCACATCCTTCACAAATGCCAGAAGGACTTTTTCATCATAGCATAAGAAACCTATGCTATTAAACTGCCAAATGGAAAAACCACGAGCTTTGTAATGAGTTCCCATACAGCATCAGAAAAACACCCTTGCCATGCTCTTGTAAATTGTCTGCACTCACCTGTAATCCCTGTGCTGTGCCCCTGTGCAGGTACAACCAACCTGTGCAAGAAACAAGCAGTGTTCAAGTGTAAAACTGTTGCATAACAAAGCCCCCAACCCCAGAACTGATCCTCCAGGACCCCCTGTGGCAAGGGCTGGGCTGAGATGCTGGAAATGCTGGAATGTGGCAGAGAGCAAGGAGGCTTTCATAGCTTGCATGAGAGAAAAGGAGAATAGAGGTAATGCATCTTGAAGGATGTTATAAACAATAAAGCTATGGAGAATGAAGAGGATTTGAGTGCAATTTGTAACACTGAGGTAAGACTAACCTAGCATTCTGGATCTGCACACCTGGAGCATGTGGATTACTGATGAGGCCAGTTTGCACAGAAGCAATTGTTTTCTAACTCCTCTTTTTTTGGGAGTGAGCATTTCTGCCTCTCTGAAACTGTAAATACATTCTTATCAGCAGCAATGTTATCAGGGATTTACACTGCATCATATTTGAGACACTAGATCTCATCATGCTAAACATGACTCTGCCTCTTCAGCATGTTGGTTGCTCAACAGACCTGGCACAAACAATTGGCATTGGTGGGGTGTCACAGTAGGGCAGCTTGTTACTGCTCATCAAATGCCAGCAGCTTCCACTGTGCACCGCAGAAATGGGGAGAAAAATGTCTCATCTCATCCAGCTCTTGCATGTGATTGTATCAGCATTTTTCTGAGATGCAGTTAGTTGGGTTCTGGTACAAAACCGTCACTCCACCTTTGAACAGACGATGGTAACATTTCACCCACCCCCAATGAAAGAGACACTTGAATCATAAACCCTGTCACCCTGTGCATGAAGTAAGAAACCCAGCATCTCTCTGGCAGTAAACAGCCTGGCAATAAGCACAGAAAATTCTCCCTGAAATAATTCTTGTAAATTAAATACCTGGGACCTCCCCCCAGACTAAAAACCATAACTGCAACAGAGAAGAAGGACCAAGGGCTTTCCAATGGCACTTTCCCACTCTCTTCACACAAACCATTCCCTACAGACATGGGAGCTGGAAGAGTAGTGCTGCGACCTTGCCACACAAACTCTTCACAGTGCTTTGTGCCCCAATCAGGGGTGAACAAACCTCATGTGAGCTACAAAGGGACCAAAGACCCCTTTGATTTGGCTGAGGGAAATGTTCTACCTTGCCAGCTCCCATGCATGCTACAAGTGCTTTGCTGATTTCCCATCAATGACATAAATAAACGCCAAAACCAGGCATAGCCTATTCCTTCCTACTGCTCCAGACACAGTACAGGCACAGCTCACTTTGTTTCCCCTCACAATGCACATGGGGTGCTGGATGGTATCTAATTCATATTTCCTCTGCTTTTATTCTTTCTAGTGAATGATTTTTTCTCTTCCCTTTTTTTCACATCAGCCTGAACCCATACAAGACTTCATGCTTAACACTGAATGACTATTGAGTATTCATTCCTGTTACCTTGACATGAGCTACATTATCTTGGTGGACTATTTCTTCTACCTCTATTATTTCCAAATTTCTATATATTTACCAGCTACTGAGTATATTCCACATGCTTAATGGTTTCAGAGTAAGACTAGACAGAAGCTTCTAAATACAAACTTAGAAGCCACCTGGAAAACAGTTGCTGTTTTGCAAACTACTCTGAGCTTCTGTAAGTCCATACACTTTTGCCTTCATACAAAAAAAATATACAAAGAAATAAAGAGCTAGCATTAGAGTCTGGGTTTATGAAGCAAATTCCACACGCTGGAATCAGGCAACCAGTTGTGCTGAAATAGTCACACTTTTTGACTTACAGTGTTTACCTTTGAGACTGCAACAACTTTTAGCCTCCAAAAATTGTGCCTAGCACTGAGAAATTCAAGTCTGGCAGCAAACAGCTGGGCAGAAAGAGCAGAAAGATATTCCTACAGTGTGTGTTGTGCAAATGGGACAGCTGGGAGCTCCCTATACTAGAAAATTTATCTGCAACATGTATGAAGAATCAGGGTCCTGTCAATGCCACTGTCACATGGCATCTGGATCCCTTTGCCTTCAGATACAGTGGTTCAGCCCTGAGGAGCTGAGGCTGCTGAGAAAATAATCAGGAAGGCAAGGCTGGCTCCTAAATATCCTTCTGAGCAACTCTGAAGAAGGTGAGAATCAATAAGATGTATGATGGGTGCTGCAGGGATCTCCTGCAGACAAAGATAAATTAGCATACATTACCCACAGATGTTGTCTCAGTAGTAAAGCACTCCTCAATGAGAATGGTTTCCCTTCTTCTCATCTGTTACTCTGCTTTTATTCCTGCTCCTGTTTCCCAGCTCATCCTTTCGCATCTAGCCATAGCTAGCCCTCAGGCTACCTGCCAGCAGGCCATTCTCATTCACAGGGAGCTAAGAAGAAGGCACAAAGCCAGCCAGTCAGAAGCATATTAACCAGGCTTCACAGGCAGCAAGTCCCTTCCCTTTCTGCCCTCTCTGAGTCCATTCAGGCCATGGATTCTTGCTATACAGAGAAAGACTTTGGATATTTCAAAGCAGGAAAGGCATCTGTGCTTGCTTTTGTCTGGGGATTTAAGCATCAGTTATGTGTTTGTCCGAGAAGATTTAGCCAACAAGAGCTTTAGAGAACAAAGAGGCACAAGTCAACCTGGACTGGAGTGGGGCTGGAAGGAAAGCATATCAGGTTTCCAAGGCTTATACGGGTTATAAAGGAAGCCATCATTAGATGCTGAAAAGTGTTCTCCGAGTTTCATGTTGGAGCTGAACTCAATATAATCAATGCCAGCTGTTCAATCAGTTTCAATAAGATGCTTGTCATGCCCTTTGAGACCAAGCCATAAATTGCACCAGTTCTCCCTGAAAGCAGATTATGCTCTTTTTCCCTTCTAAAAACACAGGTTCTCACTTTCTAATAGATGTCAGGCTGATTGTACTGTTCTGATGGCAGCTGGTCTGTAGGAAAACCCAACAAGAATAAAATAGGAAGACTTTGCATTCCACACTGATTAGTCACCAGTGAGTTGCTGAGGTTCAAGACTTTCAGCAAAGCACTTGGTGCTCATCTTTCAAGAAGCTGCCCAAGCGCAACAGCACTTACAGATGCATCAAGGGTACTGAAGATGTGAAGAGTGGTATTAGCAGATTATCCGTCCAAAACTGGTTGGTTTTGAGCATCCAGGACACTTAGACTATACTGTCCTTTTTATACATGTTGCATAGAGGTCCGAGTCTCCCTCAGGAGAAATCTTTAAGATGATGCACTGTAGCAGTGGCTCTAATACAGTGTTTGATGCTGGCAAGAGGTGCTGTGGGGCTGAGGAGAAAAAGGGACACATGGGGTAGAATGAATCAGGCTAAATCACCTCCATATATGCAACCACAACAGGTTTTTTTGACCTGGCTGTGGTAAGGGGTGGTTTATAGAGTCATCCGGAAACTGCTAAATGACAATAGGATTCAGGAAAATGCTGCAAACAGAAGCCCTACCTGTGAAATATCTCAGCTTTAAATTAGCACTGCACTGAGCTCCTACCCCAAGACATTCTCATGATGATCCTGCTAACAGTGTTTGTGACAGCCTTTCCACACTGTCTCAGGAATTTAGCCACCAGCTCCCTTACGAGTGTCTTAATTCCTGCGGCTTTTGAAAGTCTCAACCACCATGCATATTTGCAATGTTCATACAGTACTAAAAGCACAAATCACACAAACAACAGACAACTTAAGTTACATATATGATATTTGTTGTTTCAGCCAGGAAGACCGGGCAGTCTGAGTTATAAAGACCACTGAAGAAAATCCTCACACCTATTTCCACCCATCCAGGAGTTACAGAGGCCATTGAATTCCATGAAGGAACATTTTCCTCTCACAAGGCTCTGAGTTTCACAGTTCATGATGATGTTCATCTGGTGCTGACTGATTTGGACAGAAGGGTGTATGAAATGGATCAGTCTGCAAGCCAAGGCATTCAGTATGGACAGAGTAGTTAATAGGAATTTAATCACATAATTTAAGGGGAGTTTGCTTTTCAAAGCAGTTTTGCCACTATGTAATTTAAAAGACACTAACTCTTGTTTGTTAATCTCTTAATGTGAGCAAGCCTTAAAATCCCTTGCATAAAAATCTTTGTGCTGGTCCAGGACTCTGCTTTCTTGGGTAGCTTGTCTGCTGCTGAGCCTTGTTCCAGGGAAAGAGAGGTGTTAGGAAGTAGCCTTAGAAGAGTGCCAAGTGCCACAGCTAGAAGAGAAGTTGGTCACAACAGGCACAAAGCAACTTGAATGCAAGCTGGCAGGGCCCAGCTGCTGTGCCAGCTACTGAGCAAACCCTCTTCACTTCCTTCCCCACTGCCGGGCTGCCTCCCACACGCTGTGCTGACAAGGGCTGCATTGCCACATCCCACACTTCATTCCCTGCCTTGAAAGTCTGGTCTAATTGAGTGACAAAGTCATTCTCCCTAGCATTTCAGCAGAGGATTTTACTCCAAAGACGCTTTAATCTTCTGACCTTCTCCTCTTTGCCCTTCCTGAAGCCTGGCTAGCCCAAGACACAAAAGGGCACATGAAGGAGCTGCTGAACCTTTCCAAAGGCACATTGTGTGTTCTCCCAGCCTGAGCCCTACTAGTGCAGTGTGTGCTATGGGGAAGAACCTGGTCAGTGATCAGGAGAGGGAACAGCTGGGCTCCCTGTGAGAAGACTAGCCCCTCCAGAAACACAGTGCCATGCACTCTCCCACTGCTGTTCCCCAAAGACTAAAAAATTAGGATCAAGGCCCTGTTGCACAAATACTGCGAGAACATGACCTGGCAAGGTCCCTGCCCTTGCCTGCTTCCAGACCAAATGCAATGTAAGACAAGGATGGAACAAAAAGTGGAGATGGAAAGGATAAGGCTTCCAGGAATCAGATAATATTACTCAGGCTGGACATACTGATGAGTGTTACACGAATCACCTGTCCAACTGCTTAGTTCTGATGAGATGATTTCATAGAAGCAAAACAAGTAGGAAAAGTTGAAAAAGAGTTTTAAAAATTCAGAACCATCATGAAGAATTTACACATGTGAAATCTAGTATAGTCCTTAGGTATAGCACTCCCTGGATCTAGTGTCAGTCTCAATCTTGCCAGAAGAACAGTAGATTACTCTCTTTTACAGTGCTTTGCCTTCACAGACTTTAGGTTTCACCATTCCTATCACCTCTGCAGAACTCTCCCTACAGTAACTTTTGCATCTTCTCACATGGAAGAGGCAAAAAGCAGGAAAAATATATAGCCATCACAATTCCCAGTGATGGATGCCCAGGTGTTATCTCTTTAGAAGATTTTCCTTCCTATTTTGCTCAAATATTTTCCTTCCTCTCACAACCCCCTATTCTTATCAGCTTTGGAGGGCACAGTCTTGTGGTTACCGACACAAAAGAGCAAACACAGTTTCTGAGACACTTCATAGTATAGCTGTCTGATTCAGTGTGTGGTATTTCCCCCCCAAAACATGCCGATAACCTCAGGAAGTGTCTATTTTAAAAATAACTATCAGAATGCCCCATTAAAATTCTCATGCCAATGATGTCAGTTATTTTTCTCCACCTCCCTGAAATCACCCTGCAATCTTAAACTGATGAGCTTTCTCTGTTTCTGCCCTAACCAGAACACTCCACCCTGTAGACCATCCATTCTCCAAGATGGTCCCATCTATTTTGCCACCTTTCTAGAGGAGTAGGAGAGAACTGCTGCCTGATCATTGTACAGTACATATCAGAGGAATAAAGGACCAGTGCTCCCTGTGCATCTGAACTGTCAGCATTTAAACCTTTCCCATGGGGAAGGAAGAAGAGGTTGGTGCCATGTTTCTCCCTGTGCTCAACAATGAAGTACTATTATACTATTACAACCTGCATGGTGGTCCCAAAAGGGAAAGCTGGACTTGCCCAACCCTGACTATTAGACATGATTATGAAATACTGTAAACACCTTGTTAATTCCACACCAGAAGTGGCTCTATTTTTCCAAGGATGACATCATAGATTTTACCCTTTGCAAACCCCTATGAACCAAAGCATGGGATAAATGTTACTATAAATTGCAATGTATTTACATCTGATGCAGCAGTATACCCATTGTCCAATAGGTATGTAGACATATATATATATTTCATATAATACAACAATAAATTTTAGCGAAAGAACCAACCAATGTATAGAAATTTCTTTCCCAATGAAGTTAATTATCATCACATGAAATGCAAGAGTTCTTTCTATTAGCTTATACCCTTCTGGAATGTGGATTTTAGACTAAGAAGCAATGGCAGGCTCTGTTCTGAGGGCTTAAGGACTACTTTGCTCCTCATACTTTATTCTGTGTAAGCATCCAAAAAGAAACCATCTGGTCTGAAAGATGGCTATGCTATCAATTATCTGTGAGGATGCACTTTCAGGGGAAATTATATCCTTTCAAGGTTTGGCTAGTTTGTTTAGACAACTTTACCAGTGGAGAATTTTCCTTTAGTTGCCTTAAGTGTGTAATATTTCAAGACTGAGTATTTTAGAAAGTTAAAAAAGTCAAAGAGGAATGTGAAAGGCAAGCTGGCTATAGGCTGAGCTATCAATGGCATACATTGTTCTGCCAGAAATCACTAACACGGAGGTATTCAAATCCCCATATAAGTACAGAGAGAATGCCACAGAAAAAGAGATGTCACCTGATAGGTTTATGGAGCACAGAAGCCAACAGGGCAGATGGAGGAACTGATGGAAGAGAAAGCAGAGAAATAAGGATTCTCCTCCTACATGAACCTCGTGAAACTATTCATCCATGATGAAATCAAGTGCCAGCAGAGCCCATGGGTGTAGCAACACAAAGATAGCTCCTATCTCCAAAACATATCCAGCCTTGGCTATGGCATTTATAACCACAGCTGAATGATGTCAAGAAAAAGAGTAACGCATCTATAGTATTGAGGGCTGATGTGTCCACATCTCTCTGGCCCTCTTATGAAGCACCAGAAGGCTAAGTGTGACACACAAAACATCTGACTTAGCTGGGCTAGGTAACACCTTCAGAAAAAATAAGTGCTTAAGATAAGGAATAAACTTTGCATGATGTCTAGGGTGCCAGGCCTGCCTGATGGAAATTCTCCATTGTTGTCAATATACCACAGGCAACATAGAGATGAATATCTGCATTCATTAGTAGAATAAACTGCTGTAGAACATACACATCTCTTAATACCAGCATTGATCATTCACTCCATCCAGTTCTTGCAAACACAAAGGACAAGTTCTGCCTGAAAATCTCTTCTGAGTGCAGTCAGATACTTCCCTTAATGTTACTTCCAGTACAAAGAAGTACATGTGGCTTTAGGACTCTGGAACAGAACCACAGCTGCCACCGAAGCTAAGATGCTGATCTCATGGGAGTTTATTCTTGAAGCACTAAACTGATCATAGAATTGTGAAGGCTTATCTTTATGTTAGCAAGCTTTATGCTGGATTAAGGACTTCTGATTCCACACTCAGCCTTTACATGAAACAAACACGATCCCTCTGGAGCAAATTAGGGACCAAGTATCACCAATTCCATTGGTTGGCATGGCTGATTTAGATGAAATATGTACTCTTAGGTATGGAGCGAGCAAATCAGCAGCATCAAACCACCATATTCCCACCTCTAGCAATGCCCTCAGACATTGTTTCCAAAGACTGAGATGCGATTATTATCTATGGTTACCCAGAGCCTGTGCTATGAGTTTTACTGCCATTCTACTACAGGCTTTTTGTGATTAGCTAATGGTGACCAACAGCCATCAAACACAGGTCTGTTTGGGCTGATCAGCTTAAATGTTTCTCACCCTCTGCCTTGAGTCCCCTATTCACTAACAGCATGCAGCATTCCTCACTCAAAGTATTCAATCAGTGCATCAGATCTGGTCTGTACAGCACTCACAGTGACCTTCACAGCATGATGAGATGTGGCATTGATAGCAGGGAGGAACTACAGTATTTCTCTTGGTCTGACACCAGCTCATCAGATCACCTTGGGGAAGCCATGTCATGGCTCCTCGCCTGAGTTTTCCCAACTGTAAGATATGGAAAACAATGTCCTCTGAAGTCTATCTAGAGGCTTTGATAAAAGACAAAGATTTTAAAACCTTTTTCTTGACTGCACACTCTTCAGGACATGAATTGCATCCTTGGCATGAGAAATGCTCTGACACACCACAAGTGCTAACACTGCCCCAAAGAGAAAACAACACAACCCTGCATCAGCTTGTCGTTACAGGCTCTGGAAAAACACATATTGGTTGCTGATGCACTCCTAGATTTTGGCAAGTCTGTGTGTTATTTCTGAACACAATCACAAATTGCTTTGAGTTCAAAGAATTATCCAGCACTGCTTAGGGTTATGTAGGAGGCAAGTCAACCTCTGGCTGTATCACCCTGTGTCCTTGGGAATATTCCTCTGGTTTGCTCTAAAGTTGAGTGGATGGTGAAGACACACAGCTGGGTTTCTGGAAATCATCTAGTAATATATGTGCTCCAATCAACTTGCCAAGAAGGCTTTTAATTTTCTTACTTATAAGAATGAATGGATGTAACAAGCATTTACATTTGCTCTGTGCAATCGTTTTTGTTTTCTTTTCTTCCTTTCACTTAAAGAACATATAATATTTGTACTAAAGCAGCAATGGCCGAAGGAGCACACACAGCCTTGAACAGGGATGGTCGTTCTTATGTCACTGCTGTCAACTTAGGACAAAAACCCCGATGAATAGGAAAAAAAAAAATCTTTTGTTTTCAAAGCTAAATAGCTAAAAATGCAGCTAGAAAAGTTCCATAAAGGTTTAGGTTTCAGCAACACATAGCGGAAACAAAGCTGATTCCTCCTCTTGCTGTGCCCCTTGACCTCAGAGTTTTATATGTCACTGCCTAGAAGGCCTCTAGTCACGGCAGTCTCTGTGCACGGCTTTCCCAGGACTTTCAGTGTTTTCCTCGGGGGATGCTTGAGTGGGGGAGAAAAAGGCTTTAGCACTAGCCTTCGATTTAAAATAGCAGGGGGAGTTTAATGATTAATATTCATGAGAAGGGAACAGTCTGCTTTTTGTTACCGCAGCCGTTTCCCATGCAAGGTGGGTTGAGAGGGAGGAATACATTAAGGAACATATCCTACTGTCACAAGTACTACCACCTTTAGAGATACAGAAAATCAGGAGCCTAAGCAGAGCTCAGATGGTAAATATTTAACAGGGAAAGGACATGCCTCCTCCTTTCTGCCTGTATATATTAAGCTCATTCTTTCATTTTAACAAGAGAACTGTGTTTTTGTGACTCTCTACCCCCATTCTTGCCCCCTGCTTAAATTCTGGGCCTAAGCAGATATTTCACAACATGCTATAAATCCCCTCCACCACTAACACAATTGAATCTGTTTTCCTTGTTTGGTTGGTTTTGAAAGTCACTGCTGGTCCGTCTCTAGTGGGAAATGTTACTTCTGTTTGCTGGGGAACAAGGAAGAGCAGGACTGGTTCCCTTTTGCTTATACCCAAAAATTTTTAGTATGTATAATCCATCTTAAATCTGTGATTCTCATCCCTGTCTAAAGCTGGCATGTGAGAAAAAGCACAAATCAGGCAAAATTCTTCAGGTGCAGGTGCTGATTTGAGGGGCCTCCGAACTGTGTGTATTCAGCTCTCGTGCAAAAGTATGGAGCATGGTTCTCCCCTTGACTTCTTCAGTCTTTCTGGCATCCCCATCAGCATCTGAGTTCACGGACCCCAAAACTAATATTGGAAACAATTTCTCAAAATTATAGTGAAGATTCCAAAGCGTGTCCCCTGTCACAGGCCCTAGGACTCATGAATTTCTGTGCAGTAACAGGGAAAATACACCACCTCATTTGGCAAAGTCAGCTATTAATTGAGATAAGAGATTGTGAGAGCTGTGGTATACTTCCATTTCTGACACCAAAGGTGAATTTGGGGAAGATCTGATAGACCTCTATGGCAGAAAATTTATGTCAATGCTTATGACCCTGTAATAACAAGAAGCCAAGTAGCTGAGGGTGCACCTGAAAGAATTACCATTTAACATCTTCTGCTCCAAGTGAAACAAACTGTGCAGGCACAAGCACACTTCAGGTGATACAACTGCACTGATTGACTGAGCATCTCCAGGGGACTTGCAGGCAAAATGAGCCCTGTGAGCTCATACACTTGAAAATGTTGATCTGAACTGATCAAGAGCAGACTTAGAGAGGCGCACAACAGACCACATCTGGATGCCAAGCGAGCACACTCCTTACCTCCACAGAACAAAAGAGCATTAATGGATCAAAAATGGTAAAGAACGTGGACCATGTAGGGGCCCACCTCCCACCAGGGCAACAAGGGCTCTGCCCTGAGCCAGGTTAGCTCTGCTACCAGCTGCTGGAAGAGCTTGGAGTCAGGCTGGGGCTGGATGAATTGTGATCCCGGATGATCCTTACTGTTTTGACAGATGTCCTAAGGCTAAGTGCAGTTAAATGGATCTATACAGCCAATTCACCTGGGGAGGGTCTGGGGAAGGGGGGGAAGAGAGACATGACTGGTTTTACCCACAGCAGCTGCCCTGCCCCAAAGGCCCTGCACCAGTGAAATATCCTTCTATTTCTTCAAGTTTCTCTTAGGAACTTTTTGCCAGGGGAAGCATGCTGTGTTTGCTCTTTTACAAAGATAAAACTAACAGAATTAGCTTTGCTTGTATGGCATCTATTCCCTGGAAACTGAAATATGTCACATTGGCAGTTCAAGAAGGACAGAGAACATCTTGAGAGGGTACAGCACAGGCCCACGAAGATGATGAAGGGATTGGAACATCTCCCTTATGAGGAATGGCTGAGAGAACTGGGTCTCTTTAGCTTGGAGAAGACTGAGGGGTGAGCTCATTAATGTTTATAAACATGTAAAGGGTGAGTGTCAGGAGGATGGAGCCACACTCCTCTCAGTGACCTCCAATGATAGGACATGGGGCAATGGAGGCAAGCTGGAACACAGGAGGTTCCATAGGAATCTGAGAAAGAACATTTTCACAGTGAGGGTGACAGAACGCTAGCACAGGCTTCCCAGAGAAGTTGTGGAGTCTCCTTTTCTGGAGACATTCAAAACCCATCTGGATGCATTCCTGTGTGACCTGGTCTAGGTGTTTCTGCTCTGGCAGGGGGATTGGACTAGATAATCTCTTGAGGTCCCTTCTAATCCCTGATATTCTGTGATTCTGTAGCAAAGGACATCTGCCACAAGAAACTTAATTTCTACAGCTCAGGCAGCAGAGCTGCTGTAGTAGAGCAGATAAGGCAGACAACAAAGTCAAGTTTCTCACTGAGAAAGAGACATTAAGATTTGTTTTAAGGACAGTATGAAGCTTGAATAGACATTGATAAAACTTGAGTAATTTTATCACCACAGCAACCAAGGCTAAGGCGAAAGAAACTTGCCAGACACAGCTGGGAAGAGAAGGTTACTGTGCCAATCACACCATCTCCCTGGCCTTGGCTGCACCAGAGGAGAGTCTGCTTTGCCAGAACTCATGCTTTCAAGAACTGCGCCTGACTCTGACCTGATTGAGAATGCAGAGCGTGACTCATTTTAAGCAGGTAGGCCAAGAAACCTCCATCTCTCTGCCTTTAGGGACCTGTTTCAGAATACAGAGGACTTACCTTGAAAATGTTTTCCATACTGTTTGATGTTGTGGAACCGTCAGTGGGAATACTGAGAGCATTAGATGCCTGGGTGGCTTATTGATTTGTTCTAGTGTTGTTGTTGGCTACAGTTCATTCACAAATTTCCTTTCCCCACACTCAATTACTTATTCTGAATGCTGCCTTGAGAGGGGCAAACGGGGGAAAAAAAGAAGGCAACTTGAAAGTTGAAAAATTTATCTTAAGAAACCTGTAATGTGAAAATGCACTTCATAAAAAGTATATATTATTTACATCACTAACTTGGTGTTCTGGGTTGAATATTTCTTGCTGCTTCAGTTCTAGGGAAAGATGGGTTTGTATGTGCATGGTGTTTTTAATGATTACATGCACAGGTGCATGCTTGTGACTGTGTAAAGAGAGAGAGAGATCTGAAGAGAATGAATCTACCACAAATGGCAATTTTTCTTCTGTCAACCAACCAAACAGAAGAAAATTTAAGAAAATTGCTCTTCCTTTTGAGTAAGAAAGTTGACAATTACATTTTTAGGAACCTATACTCATGAAGTAAAGACAGACAAATCAAACGGTTGGGGTCAAATAGAATTTCCCCCTTCACCCTACATTTAAGATCAGACGCCCTGGGAGATTTCCGAGAAACTACAGACTGAAGTAGAAGCTGTGAAAATTGCCAGCTCAGAGAAGGACCCTAGAATTTCAGAAAGGCAGGGTGTGCAGGGCTCAGTCCTGGCTGAAGGAGCATGTAGAAGGAAGAGGAGCAGCACAGGTGTTGTCAGGTCCTGGGTGCTCTCCCAGTACAGGTGGGACCTAACACCAAATGGGCTTGGGTCAGGCTGGGAGAAACCAGAGACAGAGGATCTAATTCCAGATTTGTCTACTCTGATGTGACCCAGGGAAAACTGTCAAAAAGAATTATATCTGCCAGAATGTGCGGGAGATCTGAATTTGATCTTTCTCTTTGCTACGTCTGTTTATGAAACAGAAAGTCATTTCCACATTACTAATTCTAATGATATTTAACTTTTGTTGTGCTCTCATTGAGTGAGCAGGAGAGACTCAGACATTTTTTTTTCTCAAAAAAATCACCTTTCTCTAACACCTCTCGCTCTTAAGAAGCCAAAGATTTAATCTGATAGAACTTCGTAAGTTTTCTCTGGAAAGTAGTGATAGAACAGCTTATTACCCCTCAGCAGCCCATGTAAAGGCACAAGTAAGTTAAAAATAGTAATTCTTCCTGGATAGATTTTAAGATGTATTTGTGTTTGAATGAAATCTTTCTAAAAAATCATTAATTGAAGCTGTCTGGCTCTGTCATCCTGCCCTCCCATTCTCCGCCCAATGAATCTGTAAATTGCAACAAGAGAATCTGGCTAAACAAGTTCCTAATTCAAACGCCATCTTATGGACAAAGAAGTCTTTGAAAATAGTAAAAGTCATCTGGCTCCTTGCGATGGAGTGGAAAGTTGTGTTTTTACTGCTCACGGAATTCATCTCTCCCTTCACGATCGTCAAATGTTGAGTGTGGTGCAGTGTGAGAGAACGGAGTTCAGGGAGAGGAAAAGGAAGGGGGAAGATTCTGTCTGAGGGTCCCAGTGCAAGCAAATTCCTGCCAATTAACACAGAGCTACTGATAATATTTATCCCAAGACTAGAGTTCCAGATAATGAGAAATTTTATACTGGTTGATTCCAGATTGCTGATGGCACTCCCTTTTCTAAGGTCCAGTCACCTTCTCACAGAGGGGATTGGGCAGTGCAGGGTCTTGGAGTGTGTGCAGGCCAGGCTTGCTTTGATCACAGAAATCATATGATGGGCAGAAGAGTCCCACTTCCTAACAGGAGGAGATTTCAACAGCAGCTTCTGAAGCTGAGCTCACAACTTGTCACAGCTGTGTTTGTGCAGACATCACTGAGCTGTAGCTCTTCCTGCAAACCCCTGCACTCACAGGCAGTGTTGCAGAGTTCACTGCCTAGTGCCAAAACCTCTTATTAATTAATCTGCTATCCATGGTTATAAACTAACCAAACAAAATAATCCCAGCTGCTAGCAATCTATAAAACTGATTTCAAATGCGTCCATGAATGTCCTACTAAAGCAACCTTCTCTTGGCATCTATGGCATTTTTGTGTTCTTTTCCTTTTTAGCTGTTGGAGTACCTGAGAGCAACAGAGCACAAGGGAATCAGAATAAAAGGCATTTATTCTAAATAGAAATGCATGGGGCATTTAGTGTGAGGACACCAGACCCCTTTCCTTTACTCTTCTGCATCTTGTAGCTTCTTTGAGGAGGCTGGTGGGAAGAGGTTAAAGGTTACCTAGAGCTGCCAGTAAGAGTGAAAAATGGTGGATAGTGCCCCTGCTCTTGACTTTGAGGTCCTTTATTTCCTTTTGTCATGGCAATACCTTCCCAGGGAAGGCCAGAATGTTGCAAATTAGTATTCCAACTTATCTTTCTAATTACCTCTTCAGGTGTAACAGTGAGCCAGCTGCTTGCATGAACAAAAGCAACTGTTCAGTGGTGTTTGTGTATTGGCATCTGCCACAAACTCTTTTTAAGCTTATCAAGTATCTGACTTGTTATTAAACAAAAACAGGAATAGGGTTTCCCCCCTTTTACTGGGGAAGTAAACATCTTTCCCTGACAACTTCAGCCTGATACAAAAGAATTCTGTGAAGAAATCTTTACTTCTGCCAACATTTCTGAAAACATCACAATTAGAACATGTCATAAAATCAAATACATGAGCTGAGCTTGAAAAAACAGGGACTGGGCACTACTCAAAATGAGAGAGACAGAAGTAGATCTCTGAACATGGGGAGGCTGGAAAGGCTGACTTCTGTCAGAACTGTGTGAATAAGAGCTGCAGCTTTTATTTTCTGCCACATGCTTCATGGGCACAATAGAAAATTCTCTGATGGGAAAAGATGATGATTTTGGTAACCATGCATGAAAGATGTCTCAGGAGAAACGTTCAATCCTTGTGCTTGTTCAGAACAGAAACCTTGGAAACTTGAAGCAAATTCCCAGGAATGCTGTTGTCTGTCAAGTGCTCGGGCTGCCTCCAAGTGAACAGCTCTTTCTGGGAAAGAGGGGGCTGCCATGGAAGATTCCTTCCAGGTGAAAAAAGCTGTGCTGTTCTGCAAGGATTGTCACCAACAAAGAATTGCAGAGTCTCAAAAGACAAGACAAAGAGACAAAAGATCGTTGCTCAAGACTTTATATGTAATGATAGACAATACAGACTGAGCAGGATACTGAGCCTATCCTGACAGATGTTGGTCAGCCTCTACTCAGGGAAGAGAGATTAGGTTAACCCAACCAAGGCTGACCTAAACTCAAAAATCAGGCAGACACATGAACCAAGGGATGAGAATCTGATTCAAAATCTATTGTGGAAAAATCTTTTGCTAACCGAACTCCATTAACAATATAAATACACATACACAAACATACATTTGGATTAGATTTGTCCAGACAAGGTCCTTCACAAGCTACATGCAAGTATGGAGCGAGGGCTGCAGCAAGGAGTAAGAGCTCAGAGCAATGGACACAACAGGGGATGGCTCTAAGTAACATTTGAGTGTTTGGGTATCAATCTAGCAAGAAATGTTGACTTACTGTGCCCCATTACACCATTTTTGGTGAGTATGGCCATGAGAGTGAATGAATTTTCATTTTCAACACTGATTTGAATGTCCTGTCACTGCGGAACTGTTTTCAGAGACAAAAAACTTGCAAGGGCCTTTCAGAAAGACCCAGCTAACCAGCTACCAAATCACAACCGCTTCTGAGAAACAGATGAATGGAAAAAATCTTTGTCTTTATTTTGTTTTATTTATGTTCCAGTGCCTATTAGTTTGGTGGTCCACAGCAACAGCAATGCCTTGAAGCAAGTGCATATCCTCTGAGCATCCCACCTTAGCAGGGTCTGGTTTGCTCTGCAGAGTGATTTTGGTATGTATCAGCTTGATTCCTTCTGGAGGATGCTAACCAGAACTGTTTTGGGTGCAACCCAATGAGGGACCTGAGAGTCTGAATAAGTTTGTGATCCTTTAGAGAGCTTCAAAACACATCTTTGGTGGGAACATTTGGTTCAAGCAACCAGATCACCTAGTCCAAACAAAAACTCCCAGGCCACCGACTGGTTAGATGCAGGGGTCTCAACACCAGGTAGCTTCAATGTGGTGATCTATCTATATCATAGTAAATTACTTTAGCCACAGCTTAACTGACTCAGAAGAGGACAAGTGTTTACTGTTCTCAAATGAAGAGCTACAGAACTGTGATTCCAGCTCATAGCAAACTATTACAGCCAAAGGATAATAAATTAACCAATGTTTAGGTCAAGTCACAGGGAAAAGTGTGGCAGATTAGGCACTCATTAGAGATTAATTTCCATGCTGTAGACTGAACAAAGGACAGACAAAAGTTTTCACTGAAACAAACTCAGAAGGTTCTGGTCATATTATGACAACAACTAATGCACCGTTAGAGGCTTTTCATGTTTAGCTAATCCTCAATAACATTAAAATTATAGCTTCCCTGTGTATTTTCTGTTTGACTGATAATTGAACATTATCATCTTGCCACAAAGTAAGAAGGTAAAGGTGAAATTCAAAGTGTTTTCAAAAGTTGATTTCAAAATCACCCATGGAGAGTGCTTTGATGGGTGCTGGTGTTGTGGCATCAGAAGTAATTCAGACAAACAATTAGTTAATTCAAGTCCATGCTCAGACAAAGTTTTTCCTCCCTCTCACACCTTAGACTTTAAAAATTCACCTGTCAATGTCAGGCTTTATAGATAAAAGGTAAAACCTTCTGCAACAGAGACAGAACTGTTCTAGAAGACAGAGAACTTTTTTCCAACTACTAATACACTGAGGGGATAATAAAGACATCCTGGAAAATTCAGATATCTTCAAATATCAACGGCACTTCATACAATATAGTGTAAATATCTCCACAGCTAATATGTATCTTTTCACCATGCTCTGTTTTGTGTATTCATGCAGTTCAAGCACATACATTCAATTCCCATGAACAGAGATGATACCCACACTGGGAATTTTCTTTCCTTTTTTGTTTGGAGGATTATTCCACTTGATAAAAGCTTAATTCTACTGAAGATGACCTATATTTGCTGCATTATTATATAGTGTCTTCCCTAGTACTTGCTTTTAGAAGGCTGGTACATTGCATACTGTAGGCAGAAGCAGGTACAACTTTAGGTTATAAATTTCAGTGGCTTAATTTCAGTTACAAAGGTCAACAGAATGGCAAGAGTAGGAGTGCTGGTGAGAGGACTTTTCTCCCAGTTTCAGGGATCTAGGGATACAATCTATTAAGCTACATCCAGTTACTTGATGACATGAGACTGTATGTCTTGGTACTCTGGTGCAGAAGAGCTGTAAGCCCAGGTGATTATAAGAAGAACAGCAGGGGCTTTGCTTGTAGAGGACTCGCCCAGTGGCCAAAAAGACTGTGAAAATGGACTTCTGGAGACCATAATGCAACTTTTAAACCAGAGGTTGCCCTCTACCCTCACAAGATGTAGTTAAGGCAAGTCAATTCTTAACATCAATTTTACACAAAGATGAGAGAGGAATTGTTTCAACTCCATATGCTTCTACAAGAGGGTGGAGATCTGTCTAAGTACTTTGATTTTCTGACTGTTAGACAACCTCCAGTGAACTTCTCCTCTGTCTCCTCCTGTCCGAAGCTACCTCCACCATGCTGACAAGGAGGAAAAGCTGAGAAACAAAAGGCTCTATTTCCACTGCCTTAATGCAATTACTAGGCAGCAGGTTCATGATCTGAGATGAGCCATCTGCTGGGGAAGAAAGGCAGACGGTAAATGAACAAGGCAGGTACAGAATGAGGTCAGCTAAAACTCCACCAAAAACTAATGTTTACACCCAAACAGAGATCTTCAGGGAGAAGAAGAAACTTAGGGAAGGCAGAATTCTTTTCCAGACTGGCCATTAACTAAGTCCTGTAATATGATTTTCTTCAGTGGAACTAAAGTGCTGCATGTCTCTGTGCCACACTGTCCACAGCCATGGGAGGGGGTCAGGTCAGAGGCCTCTTTTGCAGCTCTCTGGCAGGGGAAAGTCAGGGCACCTCTGCTCTCCCCACTCAACCACAAATCCAGGCTCTGTCCCTTGGGGTGGCAGACCCAAATGTGTTTACTCAAGTAACAGTGTTTATTCAAAGCCCCAGCTGAAATCAGTATTTCTAATGTGGGAGAGCAGCAACTTCCACAGCCTTTTAAAGCAGGAAATTATTCTTTGGCATATTTCCTGTTAGTTTTTTTTATTTTGGTAGTTTTGTATGTTGCTGCTTATCTGAGGAGACACGGACAGGCATTCCAGCCCTCTTAGTTAGCAGAGCAGCCATGAGCTCAGCCCTGGCAACATCTTTTATTTTTGCCCCAGTAGCCTTCTAATTTGGGGAAGTTCAAGAGCAGGATGGTTGGCTGAACTCAATCTTCTGGCTACTCGTGATGGATCATATTCAGGATGAGAATTAAGACAATCCCAGATATCAAGAAGCCAAAATTAAGGCAAATAAATGGAACTGCTACACACTGATTTGCCACTAAGCAAGCACAGTGACTTAAGAGGATATTATAAACTGGGAAATAAGAGAATGCGGAGGGTAAAAAGTACTTCGATCACTGATCCTGTGGAGAATTTTACACTAATTTCTTTTGAGAAATGCTGAGAATGAAAGGCTGCATCAATATGCTAACATTATGCTGACATTACTCACAGCAAAGTGTGGTATTAGACTGCCACAGCATTCATCTTCTGCCTGATCTCTTTGCATCTTGCAGACATCCAGCAGACAGATTAAAGTAAGGCTAACACGTCTGGGTTTAATTGGACATGCCCTCTTCTGCCCACAGATTTTGTCTGGAAGGAAGGGAGAATCTGAGGACTTTCTTGACCTTTATGTGGGATTTCTGGGAGTCTGATGACCCAGCTGGAAGTACTATGAGGTAGCAATCTCAGGTTACTCGGTGTGCAGAAGGCCCAGATATTTCCACAGCATCTGCACAGATGAGCTGCAGAGTCCAACCCTTCCCGGAAGTGTCAGAGGGGCTTGTGGTGCATGTTGGAATCAGCTGTGAAGCCAGGGCAATGTAAATTCAACATTTCCCAAAGCACTAGATTTGTGGTGCATGTGCCAACCATCTGTGCAATGCACAGACCATCTTTTGGCACCACCTGGCTATTATGTTCTTACTCAAAAATATCTGTACCAGTGTTCTGTGGAAAGTAGCAGCTCTGGACTAGAAAAGAAGACCAATGAATAATATCTGATATGAACCCTGACAATAATTTTTGCTGTAATTAGGAACACATTTATTTCACAACTTGCCTCCTAACAGCTACATTGCTAATATACATAATATACAGAAGTGCTATGAGCTCCCATGCTGGCAGCATGCAAGCAAACTGTTGGTGTGAAGGCTGCAAAAAACATCTTAATGAGATTGTGTTGTAGGGAGTAGGGGATGTTCAGCTGCTAGGTATGAACATAAAGAAGAGGTTACTAAGTTTTACTTTGGTTAGAAAGTGAAATGCAGTAGAAACTGCCCAGTGGTGGACATTAGGGTGAAAACGAAGACGCAGCTGAGCCTTTCTAGCCTCTTTCTTGCTTCTGAAATAACTAAAGAAAAAAAAATAAAGAGAGAAAAAACTGCAGTACTTTTAATCATCACCATCAGGTCTTTAACCTCACAGGAAACAGAAAAGGAAGGACAGATTGTAAAGTATCCAGACAGACTAAAGGTCATCCTTCTTTCCCTTGGGATGAAACATTGTATCTCGCCTTTAGGACAAATATGCACCTACTATATACACACTGTCACACAGAACATCCACATCTCTTCATTGCCACTTTATAGTGGCACACCAAGTTTACATTTGGAAACAGAGATAGGCATGGCAGCGGCAAGCAGGCGAGCAAATAACATGTTACACAATAAAAAAACCCAAGACAATTCCCCTCTGTGACAGGACTGGCCCAAGCCAGACATACTTAGTGGCTGTGTAGTTAAAATAATGTATATTACATCAAAAGGTTGGTCTCATGCAGCCTGAGCTGGGAAGTAGGAATTTGGTTTGGTGAAGAAGCCCAGGGCAGAATTAGCTTCCTAGAGCTCACCAGCAATTCTCCTCACGTATTTTGGGCAGCTGAAAATGCCCATGGGACACAGAACAAGAGCAGAGAGCTAACCAGAGTGACTGGGATTGTCACAGAAGGCTGAGGGGCAACCAAACACGTGCCACCCCTGCCACACCTTTTCACTGGGGTAAAAGACCTTGGCTGAAGGACAGCTGGACACTTTCCTGCCTGAACTCATTCTTTCATGCAGAGACAATTTCCTCAGGTTCTTGCAGTCAGTTGCTTAATTTTCCAGCATCTAGCCTAATCCCTGCCAGGGGATGCTGGCTAACAGTATGGCTGCAGAGCTAACACTGGTGATAATTTTCACGTTAAGATAGGATCTTTTTCTTTTGAAAGCCTGAGGCCAGCAAGAGGTAGGGGGTATTCAGAGCTCAGTGCTGTTTCCCTCAGTGTTCCTCTGGAGAAAGGACTACTTCACTGACAGGACTACTGGGATCACAGGCCAAGTTAGAAGGGGCTTTGAGAAACCCAGTCTAGTGGGAGGTGTCCCTGTCCATGGCAAGGGAGTGGAACTGGACAATCTTTCAGGTCCCTCCCAACCCAAAGCATTTCATGATTTCGTGATCTACTTGCCCTTCTCCAGCCACTGTGTCATCCAGGAAACCAGGGGGCTCACGGTTTTCATACCTAGGAGCACAGAAGAGGGACATTTTCATTTACAGTTCTTTGTGCATCCAGAAAGAGGATGGAGATGGACCTTCCAGCAGCACATAAGTCCTGTTAATGGATGGCAGGGAGGAACTGTGGACAGGAAGGAGAAAGTTGAACACACAGAAGGATCTTGCTTCAGCATTTCAGGACCTACTACTTACTTTTACTTGTTGGTAATCTCCTTAAGCAGCAGGAAAAGAATACTTTCCAAAGTCTCTGTGAGATGGGACATCATCAACAAATACTCTTTGATTATAACATTTAAAGGCAAATTATAAGAAAGGACTATTTGGAACCATTAAATGATCAAAACCAGTCAAGGGTACTGTACTCCCTGTTGCAGGGCCAACTTTCACACACTCCACACCTGTGCAGAAGTGGGCAGAAGTAGGTCACACTGAACTTACACGTGGAGGTATGATGAAACTCTGCATTACCAAGCCTGACTAAAAATATTTTAAATCCTTGAGCCTTGTCTAAGCTTAACTACTTGACGTATGAACATTTCAAAATATAAATTGTTGGTAATGCACTTTCTGAGGTTGGAATGCAAGAGTGGGCAACTACCTTGCAGAGATGCTGACAAAGGCTAACTTGAGCAGACAACCACAAGGATAGACCTTGTCAGGGCAAAAATACCTCATAAGGAGATGCTACTCTCTCTGCCAGTGCATACTCCACTGTGCAGCTGTGGTCTTTTCCATGAAAGCTATCCACCATCAGGGTATCTGTATCAGGGAGTTTGGAAACAGCTGTTCAGGTGAACCCTAACATCTGAGGGGAATGCCAAAATCCGTTCAACAGCTCTGTCACAGAGCAGAGAGGGAAGCTCTGTCCTACTGTAGTTCTTCTCCTGCTGGGTTTACAGTTTAAGTAAGTTCCTTTTCTGCAGGCTGAAGAA
Source organism: Turnix velox (assembly GCA_013400935.1). NCBI lineage: Eukaryota > Metazoa > Chordata > Aves > Charadriiformes > Turnicidae > Turnix > Turnix velox. Next base: position 142,998 of record VZTY01002268.1, read on the forward strand.
GCTGATATGCTCACCAAGGGTTTTCAGGGAAGCAGAGCCAGTGTGTAGGCCAGGATGAGGGGACAGGGCCAGGAGAATGGATAAAGGCAGCAAGGGCTGCTCTTGAAGCAGTACTGAGGTGCTGGGGTGGCTTGAAACACCCTGGCCCATTGAACTCTTGCTGGGAGCCACTGGCTCAAGGGCTAATGGGGATGGTGGTGCCATCCATAGCAGTGTCTGTCACTTTTTGAGGCTAGTGTTACTGTCCTAGAGGAAATACTTGGCAAAGATTGGCACCGAAGTTGTTAACTCTCCCTCAGGGGAAAGCAAGCACATCTTGAGGAGGCCAGACTTTCAGCAGACACACTGCAGAGGGTGGGGAACGCAAATCCCTTTAGAGAGAGCCTGAATTGCAGCAGCGCTGAACAGCTTGAGCTGCTGAGGGGCCAGAGGAATCTCTCACTGCTCCACACCCTGTAAATCCTTTGCTAATTGCTTTATTGCCGTTATTTGTGAAGATAAAGGAAAAGGATTAATTAACTAAGGAGAGAAGAGCACACATCTCCCTAGAAGGGCTTCATTAATTGATACGGGAGGGAGAAAAATCAATTAACAAATTCCTTTGCCTTCCTGGAGTCTGGAAACAGAGCTGTGGTGCTTTTTGGGGAGGATTGTGAATGGTAAAAACCAGCCCTCTCCCCCAGCCAGCTGCAATCCATTCATTCGGCAGTTTGCAGTTTACACCACTTAAGAATGGTGGTGTAAAGGCTCTGCTTTACACATATTTTGCAATTCTATTACAACAGTCAGAGACACAACAATGTCAGTGAGGTAAAGCTTCTGGGCACCATCTCTCTTTAATTCTGATGCTTCACTTTGAGAGGAGAGATACTTGATTCTGGCAAGAAAATACAGCTCTAAAAATAATTACAACATGGAGACCAGTATTCCACTGATATTGTAAGTTGGTCCATGATTTTCTGCAATGTAGAGGAAGGAGAAAAAGAAGTAGAATGAACAAGAATACCACATATTGCATGTATTTGCATCATTCCTCTGTTTTCTTGAACCTTTATACAAATTCAGACCCCGATGCAGGAATCTACCCAAGATTCCTTTCGTGTGGCATATTAGTTGAAGGAAATGAATGGTCCCCTGGGATAAGGCCTCAGAGGAAAGGAAGTGTTTGATGAATGAGGTTAGAAAGGTCTCGGTGTAGATGTGTCATGCCTTGGTAAGGGCTTCTCCAGACAAGAATGATAGTGGTTTCCATTGCCTACACAAACAAGGGAGGATATTCAGCATCTGTGTTGCAATGTATAAAAAACAAACAACAGAAGCCATCAAAAACACAACTCACCCTCTTCCTACAGTTTCATCTGAAGCATTTGGAGTAAGCCAGATGTAATATATTCAATTGTTTAAGCACCATAAATCATTCCTCCGTGTTAAAAAAACAGATCATGGGAGAGTTGTAGTTATCAACTGGGAATTACACAATTTGGATCTGATGTCTTGGGCAGTGATTCATAAGTTTTGCTGTCTGTCTCCCAGGGACAAAATTAGTGAATAAAGAAGAAAAAGAGAGCACAGTCACTGAAACGGAGAGAAAAAAACTGCAAAAGAGGGACAGAGCAAGCTAATAAATAAAACAAGAGCCTGAAGGGAAGAGCTGCTTTGTCAGAATATAAATATTTCCCTTCCCTTTTTATCTTTAATGTGGTGCGAGGAGCTTATTAAGGGGAAGTGCAGCTCTGTCTCTGGAGTCCATCCACATAACCATGTAGGGAGCTCAGTCCAACACAACCAGCATAGCCACTAACACATAAACTCTGCTGGAAACAAATGTAAAGTACCAAGTAATAAAAGGAGAAGCGGGATCCCACCATGGTCATTACAGCTCTTATCTTGCTGGCTCCGATGCTGCTTTACATTAAGGGGCTTTGGTGCTGCCAGGGGCCCCGTCCAGGGAGCCCTGCCCTCCTTGGGCCCCAGCTGCAGCCCAGGCTGAGCAAACCCTGTCCTCCTGCTGCTGCTGCAGCTCTTTTGCAAGGAGAACCAGTGTGGCAGTTTACAATGAAGCCAAATTTTGGCTGTAGGTGGGTGAAATAAAAAGAGGGAGTGTATGACAGTGTGGGTGGGTAAAGAGGGAAAGGCAGCCCTGTAAAGAGACCACGCTGTGTCTTCAGCGCTGAGGAAGAAGCCCTTTCCTCTAAAACACAGCTTGTCACAGCTGTCCCCCTACAGCCAGGTGAGGCTTTTCCTTCTCATGGTGCCACACTGACTCCTGTGCACAAGTGGACAGTGAAGCATGAAGCAAAATTTTGTATTAATGGCTCCTCTCCCTCAGAGATCTGGTTTCCAGTAATGACTTGGTTTCCCTTCCCAGTACTGGCACCACCACCTCTTTGCCAGCCCTTCAAGATGTTCGACCATATGGCTGCACAAAGCTGCACCATCAGTCAAAGCCTCCAAGTCAGGAAGGGGGACAGTTTCAAATTGCTGCCAGCAGATCCTTTCCCACTATTTCTCTTGCCTGAGCTGTCACAGATACGGGTGTCAACCTGGCTCCTTTACTGCCTCACTCTTTTCATCTACCCTTAAAACAGAAAAAAAATAAAAAAAGAAGAGACAGAGAGAGAGCAAAGAACAAGAGCTTTGCATTTCCTCTACTCAGGCCCTATATTGGAAAAATGAAGGGAATTCATTGTTGGTGCTTGCTGATCCCTCCACCCCTACTGTTGCACCACTGTGGCCCTTTGAGCATGACAAAATGAGCTCTCCAGGCTTGATTATGCAAACCACTAATTCCTTCTCCACTCGAGGAGGTGCCTGGGCTGGGAAGCTATACAATTTGGGTTTACCCTGCTTTTGGTTTTGCTTCTGTTAGTAGAAATAAACATTTGACAGTTTTGCATTAAAAATGGACCTGATTTTTCTATTAACCATATGTTTGTGAATAAGAAGAGACTTTCATGCATGGGCTTTATTCAATTATTTTTCAGAAAAAAATGTTGGGATGATTTTTCTTGATTTTTCCCTCATGACACTTCCATGTAAGCTCCTATCCCAACTGTGATTTTCCCATCATGTTTGACTTCAAATACTACCAGCAAATTCAATTTTCTTGGAAAAGTTTTCAACAAACAATTCTTTTTTAAAGTAACCTTGATAAAAATGTAGTGAAGAAATAAGTAACTTCAAATTTTTAAAGAAGGACATAAGCAAGAACATTTTATACAATCTTCATTCCAGTTATGGGATTTTTTTAGCTGGTCCTGTTAGGCAACAAGCCCTCAGATCCTTGGGAATTCATCTAACAAAATACTACTTGTCCTGGTTCACAGCTGCCAGGATTCAGTGGTCTTTTGCAAGCAGCTCCCTGGCCTCTAAAGATCAGAAGCCACCCATGTCCTCTCCCCACCCACTGCCTTGGTGATGGGCACCCAGAATTTGAGAGCATCTTAAAGGGAAACTCAGTAGCACTTAATAAAACCAAGTGGACAAGCATAAAAACTCAAGCAGCTCTAAGATATGAAAATATACTTCTAAAATAAATCTAATTTTTAGATCTTTGAAGTTAAAAGCACAACTGCTTTAGAAATAAATATTTAGTAAACAGAGTCGCTGGAAAACTCTTGAGAAAATCTGGAAGCTGGTGAGTAGCCATTACTCAGCTGCTCAGGTTGCTTCAGAGAGCCAAAACTCACCATATCTGCATAATACCTAGGAACCAACACCTATAGACTTACGCACAAAGAGCTAACCCTCGTGGTCAGGGAGCACACTGAGTCATAGAGAGAGATGAAAATCAGAGGCTGCAGTCCTCATCCTACCAAGCTCCTCTCCCACGAGCAGCTGCTCCTCATGCAGGGTCCTCTGGGCCAAAAGTAATGTTGCTCCAGGAATTGCTTCAGTTCACAATCCAGAAGGAGGAAGTAAGACAGTGACAAATTTAACTTGCTCAAATACAGTGGACAACCAGTTGCTGCAGTCCTAGAATGGCTTTAAGCCAAGCACAGATATTATTTCCCTGGAGAAAGGGATCCCTGGCACAGGGCAGGGGGATTGACCGGAGATGCTTGCACTTCAGCTGTCCCACTTTACACAGGCTTCCATGAGTCAACTCTCTCTCCATCACAGCGAGAATTTGCTTGAATATGATCTCACTGGGCAGAAAGTGCTTTTTCTGTTACGTCCAGGAAAGCACTGAGGATCACACTGCACTTACATGTTAATAATGATACTAATAAGACATTCCTGAGGCCTCTTGCCTACCTCACCAGGGGCCACTGGCATGATGCTGATGTCACCCAGAGATGGGGTTCTTATTCAAATTCAGGTAAAACCAATATAAAGTACCTCACAAATGCCCACAAATCTCTGACCTTAACAAAATGCTGCCAAAGTACACACAGAGTTTCCAGGATTAGTGTTCCTACATCAGTGTCAGTGCACCACGTGGTGCAGCTTCTGGATGCTACTGGAAGACTCGTTTACTTTACCCAGAAAGTAATTGTTTTAATATTAGATCTAATTTTCCTGCATCATCTACCACCACCCGCAACAGCCTTTATGAAAATTAAACAGTAGGAGTTTGGCAGGGACACCAGAATTCATGTCTCTCCTTCAGCAGTTGCACTTTAATAGCCATCAGCAGCTGTAATTCCAGCTTTCACACCCCAAGCAAAACCCTGAGCCTACAGCAGCAGAGGGCTAGGAAGTAGGGTCATACAGAGGAACGCCACTACTGCTTTCCCAGCATCATTTCCTCAGGTCCTGCCATGACGCTCGCTGCTTGCCTCATCAGTGCAATCAGCTCCTGCCCAACTTGCCCGACTTCCCTGAGCAGGACTGTAGGCAGCCCTGCAGGGCAGACGCACGCCGCAGCCTCACCGAGCCCAGCACACGCCCGCTCACTCACAGCAGAAAGAAATCTGTAGTAACCTGCCAACATTTATGATTTCCTTCAAAATGGGATTTATTTTTTCTCCCCTTGGAGTAACTGCCACTCTAGGCAAAACCCTCAGACCTGTTACTAAAAAATCCTGAGCAGCACAGGCTTTGAACACCTTAGAGTCCTAGAGTATTTGTGTTTTCAGAAAGTTTTTTTTTTATCTTTGCAATTTCCAAACACTGTTGCTTTTTAAAATGGCAAGTGGATACTCCATTGAATTGTAGTATGTATCCCTGCCTATTGAAAAATGCAGCATATATATGAGAAAGTTCATAGTTAAAACCAAGGCTGTGGTTTTAACATACATGTGGCTTACTCTACATGCGTAGCAGCAAAAACATGGCTTTGCAGATAGGTCTCAGGTCAATAAGTTATAAACTCTGAAGGAATTTCCGTGAAGGAAAACCGTCTCAACACACAAAAAATCGCAAACAAAAGACTCACACCAAACCACATGAGCAAAGCAAATGAGAAACAAGAGAGCTGAACTCCAGGTTGGGTGCTGTGCGTCTCCACTTGAGAGTTTCTCAAGTGCTGAGAGTTTCCAGTTATCTCTAAACTCAAGGGCATGATCTGTGGGAGCATCCAGAACAGGACATGCTATTTTTAGAAGTCAGGGGTGGGTGAAACATTCTTCCACACAAAGCACATAAGAATCTGACAGCAAATTAGGGTTTGAGAGCTCTGAGTACCTTCCTCCAACTGAGCCTGTGCACTGTTGAAGATTGTAACCATGTCTTAAGTCATAAACATTTCTGCAGCATTTAAAATAATTTAAAAAACAAAACCAAACAAAAAATCGCAAAGACTGAGGGGAAAACCCCACAAAAACGAATATACAAACATTCACATAAAGAAGCTGAAACTCCATTGTTCTGAGGTCTAACAAAGACAAGAAACTGTAGCTGTTGTCCAGAAAAATGCAGGGACTGCAAACACCACGTGGCAATAGACCGAATTGAGAGCAGAACTACAGACATTACTTTGAATTTCTCAGCTTTGGTAGTGCAAACCAGACACACAATGTTATTTCTTTTCAGCCCATATGAGAAAATGTTACATGCAGCGGAAATATATTTCAGACAGCAGTGATTCCTTAGCAGAATGGGATTTCCCTGATGCTTTGCTTTGCTCCATATGCTTCTAATTATTGCTCAATTCAAACAGCTATTTCTGCATTGACTTGCAGGAATCTCAGAAGGCACCTTCTACGTAGGCAAGAAGCATAGCCCATAAATAATTTCAAAAAGTATTAAAGAGGGGAAGCTTCACAGCTTTTCATTCCAATCTGACTATGTGGTATTTAAATAAACCTCTGTGGCTTTTCAGTAACATAGTAGGAACTCCCAGGTGGCAGGGCTGGGGGAAGAGGGAGGAGAGCACTAAACATACTAATGAACATGTAATTAAGAAAATGGGCCCTCATTCCCTTGAGAGACTCCACAAGGAGGGAAACTATTTGAAGTGCTGCCTTCTGGTTCCCCTCCCTCCACGCAAGGAAATCAGCTTAGTATCTCCAGCACCATTCAGAGCCCCAGCTCCAAGAGATTCCACTCAATGCATGCTGACTCCCAGGCAGAATTCGCTGTTTAGAAATCACTGGCTAAAAAAAAGGCATGTGATGCTGCTCCACAAACCTCAAAGCCCCAGCTCCTCAGGAGATTTGTCTGCAGGCATTGGCATTACCCCTCTGCCCCTTTTCCTTAACAGAACTGCATCATTGAAATGCACTTTGGGTCGCTGCTGCCTGGGGGTTCTGTGGAAAGGGAAATTCTCCATCCAGCATCCCATCTCCTGGGCTTGCAGGGACACAGCAGGTAGTAGCTCCACAGGCAAAGCTTTCTGTGGCCTCAAAGCAGGGAACCATCTCAGCAAGTGGGTCTCCGGGGCATGCTTGTGACCAAAGGAAGAAACAATTCTGTTTAAGAGCTTAATTGTAATTGTGGAGGGCAAGGGTTAATTTGTGTAAGCCCATCGGGAAGAGGGAAAATAAAGTAATTAAAATGTTTGTTTCTCTTTCCAATCCAATTTTGAAAGTGGAGTGGGTTAAGGAAATTTCCCCCTAAACACAGGATGGTAGCAGTGATTGGTAATTTAAGCACTCATGGGAGGAGGAGAGAGGATTTTGTAAACAGAGGCTTAGAAATTCCTCAGCCTCTTTAGACATCTGGCAAATTCTGTATTGAATAACAGCTCTTCTTCCCTTGTTTTCTAAGCTCTGGAAACAACATATTTCTGGAGGCTGCACTTGTCTTTGGTGAGTCTTAATGAAGAAAAGATAAACCGTTTGTTTGAACATCAGGCAGTGGCTTCCTGCCAATATGATTTTTAGATGGCAGAATTAAGACGCAAGAGAGACAGCAAAAGTCCCATTATTCAAGGCATTTAAAATTAGACTAATTATATCACTAGGATATATAATAGCAGGGGCTAAACTATATAATAGGTCCTTCCCATATCTTATTTTGGGCTAAATCTGGTTCTTCTTCCTACATAAACAGAGTCTGAGGCTTTGATGAGTATCCTGCTCTGATTCCATTGAACCAAGTGAAACCTTACCCATTAACTCAAACACGACAAGTGCAAGCCTTCAGTCTGTGCATTAAAGAGGATTTAAGACACAGTCTCAAATAGATAAGTCTGTAGAGAGACAAAATTAAAAATAACATTGGGCATAAAGAACACAAGACAACACAGTGCATTTAACTACTGGCTCCCTTGCAACCAAAGTGTATCAACAGATGAATGATCGGAACAACCAGTCACTGTGTCCACAGCATTCCTGGTGCTGGAAACAAAACATAATTCACTCTTCACAACTATTTTAGCACCATCTGCAATGAGAGGGAAATTTATGCATAAACTTGAGAAACTTGTCTGGTTTTCATTATATTGTTATATACCTCGGTCAGTCTGACATTGCTAGAGGTGCATGCAGAAATGCTCCTGGATGAAAGACTGAAGCCACCTTAATGGCAGCCATGCAAATGGGATAGCTATATGGAATTTTCTGACTGAAAGAAAAAGCAATAGTTTTCTCTAATTTTTCTGCAGACAGCTGGGCCTTTAATGGTATAGTTCTTTCAGGAAGGATCTAGAGGTCTTGTGTTAGCATTTGTCTTTGGCCTCAGAAACGGAAGGAAGTAGGACTTTTTAATAGGGTGTGTGATGGAAGGACTAGGAATAAGTGATGTAAATTGGAAGAGGGTAGATTCAGACTAGATATAAGAAAGAAATTCTTCGCGGCGAGGTGGTGAAACACTGGAAAAAGTTGCCCAGAGAGTTTGTGGATGTCCCCTCCCTGAAGGTGTTTAAGACCAGGTTGGACAAGGCACAGAGCAACCTGATCTAGTGGGAGGTGTCCCTGCCTATGGCAGGGGAGTTGGAACTATATGGTCTTTAAGGTCCTTTCCAACCCAAATCATTCCATGATTCTATGATTTACAAGAAGTTGGAATCACACAGAAGAAACAGAATCACTTGGTTTTGGAGGAAAAGTGATGTCTAACAGACAGTCCAGAATAGGCCAAAGGATCCATAGTGTGGAAGATAGGTCTGGAGGACTATAGTTCTGGTAAGAAGAAGTTGAACAACAAAAAAACACTTGTCAAATTTCTGAAAAACATTTCACAGTGGTGAGAGCATGCAGGTAAAGGTGTATTTATTTTTGTTTGCACCTGTACTACTTTTAGGGTTATAAAGCAAGGAGTGACTCCAATAGAGACCTCTGTAGACCTGTGAGTCATTTTCACAGGCCTTTGGAGAAGCTGAAGCAGCCATGAGACAGGGATTCCTGCAGCATCTGAGTGATGGCGGCAGGGCCAGGGAGCTTGGGGCAGCTCCACCCCAAGTGGTTCTGCTCACAGTGCTATAGGATATCCCAGTGTGTGTGGAATTGGCCAAAATCAGCTACAAAAGTAAGCATGGGAAGACCCAAGAACCAAGACAGGACAAAAACGCCTCTTAAGATTAAGAGGACCAGAAAGTAATTTTGTTTGTCCATCCAGATTCTTCAAGTAAGATCCTGCCCACTGATGGAAGGAGGACAGCAGACACAAATGCCATCTTTCCCCCTTGTCACTTAAATATTCCCATCTTAATAATGCAATATTACTGCACCCAGAGAGAATGATGACAGGATGTGGCTGATAACACTACTGCCAGCAGAGAATTTGTCTTGTTAAAAAGCATCTAGCTTAAGAAAGTGGAACAGGGAGGGATTGCCTGCCTCTACCACGTAAACATTGTGAGAAAATTAAATTCACTTTAAAGAAAGAGAGGAATTGAAAGGGTCATGCAAGGGTTAAAATGCAACTGATGTCCTCACTGGGCTGCTGAGTGGCAATGAGCAGATCAACTTCAGGTTTTGTTTTCTTATTCATGGATCTGGGAGATGAAAGCAATCACCGGCAAGATAGCCTATCTTCGTGAATGTTTCCTAATGTTTTCTCCAATTGGAACGTAAATGTGGAAGGCAGTGTAGCTTCCCTGTATCCTCTGGGATACTACTTCATAAGCTAATAATTACCTTACAAATCCATAATGCAACCGGCTTTTTACCTCTCTCACTGTGGGAAACCACATCCCCTCCAGCAGTATCCCCTTCCTTTTGTCACCTGTGCCCTCCCCATATGCTCTTTTCAATCAGTTTCTTATATCTTCAATCTAATTTCAAATTAAGGCACCGTGGTGGGGGGCAGGGTCTTGCCTTCCCTCCCCACCCCCCCGCCTGTGAAATACCAGGCTCTCCTGCCCCCTTACAGAAAGACTGGAGTGAGCTCAGACAAGATGCAATTTAATCTATCAAGCCCATAGAAATGCAAGTAGATATGATAATGTGAACTTATTTTATGTCTAATTATGTAAATCGTTATGTAAAAGAGGCAAATGCATCATTCCTCCCCCCCTACTGCTCCAGGCTCCTGGCATTTCCCCACTAAGCTTCAGGGGGTGCAAATTTTTATATTCTTTGCTCAATAGCCTGCCTGATCATGTACTGTATTGCAAGTGCTCTTCAAAATGCTGAGGTTCAAAGCATCATAGAAGTTATTTGCCAGTTATAACTGGGACAAGTCTCAGTTGACATGGTTGCAATGTGGGTGGTGGCAGTTAACAGGACAGTGAGGTCCAGTAAGTTCCTGTGAGCTGCTGGAAGGAGAAGGGGGAAGTGATGGTCTTTGTTCTGAGGGCCAGGAGGACTGGATGCCCAGGAACAGGTAATCTGAAAATGTTCACCCTCCGGCAGCCAAAATAAGTGGTTGGGTGAGGAGGGGGCGTTTTGTTTTGATTTTCCTCCCTCCATGGGAAGAGTTCTCTATCAGATGGGATAGGAAACAAGGAAAATTACATTGGCACTGTTTAAGGAGGCTTTAAAACATCAGGAAAATACATCATGTAGGGATGCCACTCCTCACTCTGACTTTGGAAGTTGAACTGGATATTAAAAAGACAGATAATCATTTGTTCATAACAATCCCCCCTGTGCACAGTGCTCCAGTCAAACAGCACCGGAGTTGATACTAGTACCTAAGATTGTAAATTTATTCTGGTACCTTGGACTTGACAGGGCTCTGCTTGTGCATGTTTATTGCTGACAGATCATGTAGCATACTCTCAACACCAGTTACAAGGAGAATTTTGGGGAAAACCTTTTGAACTGCTATGTGATAACAACAGATGCTCAGATGCTGCAAAGTCTTGTGCAGCACGTTTGTTCTGAGTGGCTGATAACCTGGCTAAGAGAAGCTTCCTGTGCTCACATGCTGATGAGAATCCCTCCTGTTGTGAGCAAATTTAAGTAATTTTGCAGGCTAACACTTGTGAATTTAGATTGAGGTAGAAACAGGAGACAAGCATAAGTTTGCTGCCTTTTGAAATGTGTCTAATGCCACTTACAGAGGTTCTGGATTATTTGGGTTACCCTGAGTTCCAGAATCCTGGATTTTGCTGTTGCTTTTCTCTGTCTTTTTTATTTTTTTTTTCTTCCAATTGCCTCCTGTAAGGATGTCCTACACTGAGTTAACAGCCTAGGACTTTCTTAGGCCAGAATCTGCCACTTTGAGAATGCCATTACCCCCCTCAGTGACTGCATCCCATCTTCCACTGAGCCTAAGTTGAAAAAAACCTCCTTGGAATTGGTAACACACCCAAGAGATTTTATTCCTTCATCTTAGTATATCCTGTTGCACATTCCTGCCACATGTAATGGATTCATATGGCTTTTATAGCACAGACCAGAGCTCCCAGTTATCTTTTCATTTATCCCATAATTTGGAGGAATGACTCTAACAAATGGGACCAGAGGAAAGAGGGGAAATCATTGATGCCATCTGCCCTGCCTTGTAAATAATAACCAGTTAAAGTCTTGCCACTTGATTTGACATTCCTTACTCTGAATAGTTTCTGTCGCTGAGCCCCTATTGCTGAAAGATAGTTTCTTGCAATACTGGCTCTGAACTTGTCTCTTGATGAACACAAATCTGAATGAGTGATGCATGGTGCAGAAAATTTGCAATTGCCTCACTTTCTCTGCCAGTGAAATATCTCCTTTCATCCAACATTTTTCAGGGTGAATATCACAAAATGCTTTGCAGATGAAGTCAGTTGTGTAAGCCAAAGTGAAAACTAGAGGCTTTAAGGTGATTATTGTAAATAGGTGACTCAACAGCTCATGGAGTGTTACAGAAAGATGGGATGGGGAACAAAAAGAAACAACTGGAAAGAATAATCTCTTTGAAGGTTACTAACAGCCAAAGAACAAACAATAGAATAGACAAGTTCACATAAGTTTGTACCATGGAAGGTTATTTAGATGAAGAGTATTGCAAAACCTGCTTAGTCACTAGGTGTAGAAAAGTAAGGAATTCAGATAACAAGCCTTAACAAAAGGAGAAACTGAAGTTCCTCTAAGGCACTCTTGAACTGCTTAAACTAAGAATGAAGAAAAAACTAACTTGTTTTCCAGATGCAACTGTTGCAGCCATAAGCAGTTAGTCCTGCTCATACATAGTTTGGAGAGCACAGTATTATTTTTATAAACCATGTCTACTTTTAGAGGAGTGAATTTTAGTAAGTCTGTTTATAACTGACAACTTCTCTCAACAAATGTAACAAAAGCCACAGCTCCATGGTCTGTCTCACTGGCATGAGGACACACTGTTCATGAGGAGAGGATATGGGAAACATTTGTCCAACAATTGCTGGTGGAGTTCCCTGAGCCAAACTCTGCTCTCTTGAGCTGCCCTGGAGGATGGTACAGACGAGTGTCACTTCTTAGTCACTAACAGGAGCACATGGATGCATGGGGTAAAGTTTGCATGAGAGTAAATTTATCCTGGATAAAGGAGTAAAAGTAGGAATTCGATCACTATAGTTCGCGGGATAAAGTCCTCAGAGGGAATGATGGGGGTGGGCTGAAGGTGGCTCTGCTCAGTCTTTGACCACAAGTCCTCCTAGGCTAGTGTAAAGGAAAAGCAGGGCTGTTGTAAGGCTTTTGTCCACCTTTTCTGTACTGCCGCGGACAAGTTTTGATGGATGGCTCCAGCAACACGTCTTTCAGTGGTGCACCTCAAAATACAGCTGTGCTGCAAAACCCAAAACTCTCTCCTTAGAAACTCCACGTTGGTCTAGCTGTAGATCCGCCCTGTATTGCCTGGCAGTCCAGTAACAGACTCCTCTCAACCCATGCCATTTTCTCTCTCGGGGGCACTTCCACAGAGGAACTGTTGCTTTTTTTACAGCCTTTTCGAGTCTCTGAAGGGACCGCGTCAGCTTAGACATGGGTTTGAAACCTCTCCTCTTTTTCTTAGGTACCGCTGGACGTTTCAAAAAAAGCTGCCTTCTCACAGCTAAAGCTTAGATCTGCATGAATAAAGCGTTTATTCTGCCAGCAAAAGCCAACGGTCATGCCGCGACAACAAATCAAACTCCCTGCACTGGGGGAGGCGATAGCCCACATACATCGCCATCAGCTCCTTCTGCAAACGTAGCCGGGCGGTGTTCTTCCTCCCCCACACCCCCCCTTTCCACTCCCCACT